>MNCI01017497.1:683155-705549 GCA_015680685.1 Gnetum montanum
GGCTTAGCAGCCCCACCCATCTTGGCTTGACAAACCTTAGTTGTGTGGCCTGGTTTACCATAGAAATGGCAAGGTCCCACCATAGGGTTAGGGCTTGGGACCTTCGTCAATAAGTTCTCATATTCAACAGTAATGTGCTCGTCCCTTGAGGGTAGGGTCAAAACAACCTCCTTGAGCATGTTCATTGATGATAAGGACCTCCAAACGTAGAAATGGCTGAAACCCATTTCCTCTATCGATGTGGTGAACTTATCCAGGGCAATGAACTCCCCAAAAAAAGCAGCAAATGACTTGATAAACTCTGGCATCCAGATTTCCCACGGGATACCTGAAGCTTGGATCCAAATCGACACTCGAGAGAAAAGGTCTAGGTCTTGATGTGCACCAGCTTGCCATGGCATAAGGGCAAGGACACGGGCACCAAGAAACCACGGCACCCCCTGCCCCAGCAAAACCCCATCACGATCTTGAACAGTATGAAACATGAAGAGGATGAGTTCCTTGGTTAAACTCCTCACCCCAATGGTATCAAGACCCCAGGTAGCAATGACCCATTTGCAGACCAACTCCATCTTGGTTTGAACCCCTTGTGACACAAAATGCCCAATCAGGCTACTCTCAACTATGCTAACACCATCTGATGGCATGTAGGAAACCTCCACATGCAATGAGCTGTCAACTCGTGCCAAGGTCTCGAAGAAGCCCTTCGGCACATCATCTCCCCACAAGCCTTGGCCAGGTTTGCCACCCATCTGCCCCAGCACATTTCCTTGCTACTACCATCCACCAAGCCACCCTTGCCACCTACGCTCACTAGATTACCCACACCCATGGACCCTCTTACTCCTGCTCCATTGCCTCCCATTCCAAAAATCCTCCTTGGGGAAGTATGTTTTCTCTCTTTGTGCTTTTTCATTCATATCAACTGTTGCTACTGCCTGACGAGTTTCTTTTCTACAAGGAAACTAGAAGTGAATATGAATTTACTGCACCCAAGCAAGAGTTTTTAACTGTCCAACTTTGCCGTGAAGATCAGAAAGCTTTGTGTCTCTTCTGTTACCTTCTCCATTGTTTGCTATCCATCACTGCATCCTATTCAATTGGTCATTCTATGCCACAATTTGATTTGACTTTATTACTCTGAAGTTAAACATGGCTGTTTGCCCAAGTTTGATATGATTTCAGTTCAGTGTAGTTCAGAATGAGCATGGTATTTGTTTAATATGATTGATGCCTAAATCACGTTCCTTTCCTGTTTCATGAGGATGGAATTATTGTTTTATTTAAGAGAATTAACATTTGGCTTAAGAGTCATTAGCTACACATGAATCCAAGATTTGGGTCTTAATGTTAATTTGGCTCTTAATAGAAATGAATGGTGAGAAAAAATTCATGTAGTTGACTCCATGTAGTTGGGATATGTATAAAATAATGATAATGATGATAATGTGGCCTTGTTGATCCCTAGGTTACATGGCAGGCATGAAATTGAGAACATATTTAGCCACAAAACTTGTTGATTGAATGTCAGATGGTAACAAGCTGTCCAGAAGTGTCTACGTTGGCATTATCAAGAGTGGTTTGGATAAAGACAGCATCCTTAGTGTGAAGTTCTTAGGAGGTATTTAGGATTTTGCAGATTGTCATTTTGAATTAACTGAATGTTGCCTAAATTCGGAATGATCCTTTGTGTTTGAATTTAAAAGCAACAAAACTCTAACCGGCCGTTTAGGTGATGTCATTGAAGTTCGACACTGCTGTGATAAAATGGTTATTATATTAAATGCAGTTCTTTTAAATATTTCCAATACACTCTTAACTTAAAATACTTGAAGCTCATATCATGCTAAAGTATGATGAGACACATCCCTGTACTTTGTCAACTGTACTATCAACAATGATTAAATGTACACCCCAATCTTTTGGGTTGTGCTTTTACTTCCAGTAATAGATAAACAATGCAATTTCAATTTACCATGATTTACTACCAAGCCCACTATAACATCTTCATTTATCTCAACTGTCAAATGAATAGGTATGTTAGAATTCAAAGACCTATGCTTTACGGTTTTTGGAGTCCAACATTCAAAGAACAATATGATGCAGTTATTACACTGGTAGCCATGTTTTCTTGAAAATATATTTGTAGTTTTAAATATGGTTTTTTTAAATGTAGGTTGAAGAGTACATACAAGGAGACACTCGGATTAATCAATATCCAAAAGTTGTTAAAGGTGAATGCAAGATTGTACTTGAATGGCAAGGTAACTAATCTACCTAAATTATAGACTTTGTCAATCATTTGGATGTAAGTGTAATCTATGGATATTTATTACTTGATATGATAATTATTCATCGTGTAAATGCTATATTAACATCTTTAATTTTGTTTCAAAATTTCCTTTTTAATTTCTGTTTTGTTAAAAAAAATACTTGTTTTAGACGACGGAATATGCATGTCTGGATAGGAATTTTTTTAATGAATTTGTGAGGCGAATAAACATTTTAAGTGGAAGCCTAGGCGACCTTCTGGGTCTTTACTGAGGCAGAGAGAGAGACATCCAAAAAGAGATTGATGTGGGGAATCAAGGGACCTTGAAGGTCTACAGAGAAAGGTCTCACAGTTGGCTGTGAAACTTCTCACTGGGAATTGTATGGGGCAGGGTACTCCCTATAAAAGAAATACTTTGAAAGATTTGACTAAGCAACAAGGTTGTGATTTGGTCCTCTTGCTGGAGACAAAACTTTGGCAGGAGAATCAGCAACCTCTATAATGGTCACGATGGAATACATATTTAGTTTTTTCAGTGGTCTAGCTAGAGCCTTGCGATTCTATCGAGGGGTAAGGTTTGGATTATCCTGGAGTTAAATTGGTCTCTGATTGTGTAGGATGAACTGAGGGATGTATGGAAAACTAATGTTTATGGTCCACAAAATTTTGAAAACAGATCTTTCAACTAAAGAGGGTTTCATAGTCTGTTCAAAACAAAGATAGGTGGTTCATTGCTGGGGACTTCAATCAACATTTTTATGATTTAGAGATATTAGGGGGAGACAACCCCCCCCTTTAGGGGTGGAAGAGATGCACAAGCTTATTGATGAACTCTCCCTTTTCAACCTACCTATTCATGGCTGTCTTTTCACTTGGAGTAATAGGAGTAAGGGTGCTGAGAGGATCATGAGGAGGATTGGTTGGGATTGGTATTAGCTAACTTGATGGGCAAATGGAGTTTCTAGTTAACATGACTGGATAGGGGGGCTTTTGATCACTACCCCTTGCTTTTGTCATGGTGGGCAACTGGAGGAGGAGGGGTAGAACCTCAACTTAGAAAGGAAGTGGAGGTTCTTTGGAGATGCTACTTGTCAAATCAAGACCCTTGGGACTTTCTTAAGGAATGTCTAAGACAGGTGAAGCAAAGCAGTAAAAGGTGGCCATATGATAGCATCTTTCCTTTAAGTATCTAAAGCAGGATTGGCAGTGGCACCTTCAAGAAGTTTATTTGAAGTAGTAGTAGGGCCTTGATAGACGGGAGGAGAAATTGAAGATTCTAAAAGAATTGCAAGAAATTTGTGTGGATGAGGAAATTTATTGGAGTGATTCCAAATTTCTTGGTTGAGAGGAGGTGACTATAATACTAAGTTTTTTCATGCTACAACTAAAGCTCACAAGAGCTCGAATTGCATCCATATGCTTAAGTTGAAAGACAAGGTCATCATGGATGAGTATGAAATTGCCATTGGTTTGGAAAATTTCTAGGGGAATATTTGGAAGAAGAATAATACTAAGAGCTTATCAATGTAGGTTACAATTGTTTTGGATGAGTGGGATAATAGTAATCTTTTAGCATTGATTACTAGCTAGGAGATTTGGATTGTAATTGCTTCTATAAAGGCAGACAAGGCTTCAAGTTTAGATAGATGACTTGTGGAAATTTTCAAGGAATTTTTTGATATCATTGAGGACAATGTTTTTTATGCTTTCAACCTCATGTTGAAGTAGGGCAAGTTCATTGAGAGTCTAACTCCTCTAGGGTGGTTTTCATTCCCAAGAGGGAGGATCCTAATACATTGTTTGACTATAGACCTGTTGGTTTTCATTCCCAAGAGGGAGGATCCTAATACATTGTTTAACTATAGACCTATTGGGATGTGCAATTCCTTGATGAGGGTGTTTTTGAAGATTCTAGTTAGTTGCTTATCTCCTTTACTGCACAAGTTTGTGGGAGGATGCCCACTGGGTTTTGTTTAAGTATGCTTTATTCAAGATCAGATTATTTTAAATTAGGAGTTCATTCATTTGGTAAATACAAGTTTCCAGCTATGTTCATTAAGCTTGATATTGCTAAGGCATATACCTCTTTCATGGGATGCTTTGAGGACTATAATGTTGAGGAAGGGATTCCACCTCCATTTTGTTATATTGTGCATTAATATCTAGCAGATTGAGGCTATCTCCATGGATATCAATGCTAAATTAAGGGGGTTCTTCACTACTTAGAGGGGCCTGTGAGAGGGGGCCCCTTTATCCCCCTATCTTTTTATTATTGCCATGGATACTATGCAGAATTATTTGCAGATTGTAGGGGTTAGAAGCATACAAGTTGCTGGGATTTGAAGTCTAGTGAACCATTACATAGATGATACCATGCTTACTTCCAAAGTGCCCCTTCCAAAAGCCAAAGATACTAAGTTTGCCTTGAAGATGTTTGAGGAGGAATTAGGTTTAGCTGTTAATTGGGACAAATTAGCTGCACACTTCTTTAATACTACTTTGGCATTAAAGAAGCTATTTGTAGAATATTATAGATTAGGGAACGAGGAGTTAGAGACTCCTATCTTGGCATCTTGTTGTTTAACTAGAAAAGAATTCATACTTAGAGGGAGTTCATTCAAAAGTTCCATTATTGCATGTAGGGATGGGTGACTTGTTTTCTTTGAAGCAAAGTTAGAATTATTTTTTCTTCCTCTAATTTGGCTGCCATTGCTAGATATGTTGCCTCTATTTACATCCCCTTAAGTAAGCGATCCATAAAGTAAATACTATCATTAATTAGTTTGTCTGTTCTAGGGTAAGAATTGCCCAAGAACACACCTAGTTAACTAGGATATTATTTCTATACTGTGGTAGTGTGGTGGCCTGGGGGTCCCAAAATTTGAAAATAGTATTTTAGGTAGCCAATAATGACTAATCCAAAAGATACATAATAATGATGATGCCATTTGGGTTCAAGTCAATGCATGGAATAGACTTATGTATGTAGTAGGCGATTTATAATCATCATTCATGTATTTAGTAGGTGGTTTATAATCATCATTCCATTATCTTAGGGATAAGAACAATACAACAAAGGATTGGATGATGGAAAAATATGATAAAGTGGAGGAATGGTGAAAGATTTGGAAAGGTTATATCCCATAGAAGATTAAAATCTCCACTTGGACATTATTGCGTTAGGCTATCCTAAGGCACTTCTTTCTTTAGTACTGCAGTTTGAATGTACTTGATCATTGCGCACTTTGCTTTGATGACATGTTTGAAACAATGGAACATTTAATCTAGCATTATTGTCTTAGTTGCCAAGGGTGAACATTGGCAAACATTTCTCTTCCATTAATCTTTAGTGATGATTGTTTCTCTACAGTTATGGCTTGGAACATTTGGAAGGCCAAAAACCATCATTTTTTTCAAAATAAGCCTCTTCATTCTTAGCAATCTTTGTTGCTTGTTGTCTAACAACATTGGAAGGAGATTGTTGCTACTATGGGTTGGATCCCTACCTTTGATCTGGATTGCATAGGGTTCATGCAAAACCAGTGTTTATGAGACTTGCTTGTGAATGTGGGATGGGATGTAGTGCTGCCTCATCTTTGAGGCAAACATGACACAAATGTTGTAGTATTTTTTTGACGTTCAAGGGAGGATGAAACAAAGTTTAGGGGGGTCACTCTAGAAATGTTAGAATACACTATTGTAGAGGTGCTTGGCATTCCTGCTAAAGGGGAGATCATGTTGCCAACGGTGAATGACTTGAGGGGTGTAGTTGACTTTTTTTGATCGGGGTTTCTACCACTGTTGGTGGCCAGGTGCTTTGTTTCTCGTTGCTGGTCTTTCGACAACAAGTGGCTGAAATTGTGGAGCAGTTCTTGGTGCAATTTGGTAATGCCCTCCAAGGTCATTGGCATGCGGTTTGCATTCCTTAAATGCCTCCTCCATCATCACTACATTAACTTGCCCAAGTACTTCCTAGCTTGTTTGGAGTAGCACCACCTAAACAAGCACTCTAGTCTTACATTGGCATTGTTGAATGCTACCAAGCAGCAAGGGAGATGACAACATCAACAATAGGAGGACATCAAGAAAGATGACAATAGGATATCCTTTGTAGGCAACAAGAGGCATCAAGAAAGATGACAATAGGATATCCTTTGTAGGCAACAAGAGGCTCAGGCTCAGCGACAACAGGAGGAGGAGATTCAATGGCAAGATGTTGATGAGACAAGGAGGTTTAGACCAAGCAGGCTTAAAATGATTGTAGGAATGATTTCAATGAGGTGCAAAGGGAGAATGTGAAGACCTAGTTTTTTGGGAGGCGCTCTTACTTGGTTCTAGGTGTCAACTTTTAAGCACCAAGTTAGGACATAAATACTTTTGTGAGAAAGCATTTGTAGCAATTGCATCTAGATAAAGCACACCACCTACCTCAAGAGGGACAATGATAACCTGTTAAAGAGTTGAAGAGTTTGAATGAAGTTCATGGCTTGATTAAATTGGAGGATATGATGTGGTTGGCTACCCTCTACAAGGAGTTAAAGAGAATCATGTGTGTGTTCATTCTTACCTTTTCCCATGTGATGCATTGTAGATTTTGTCATTTTTTTCATGATGTTGGTCAACATTTTTAGGCTTTAAGGGAGTTTAAGATTTATGAAATGAAGAATTTCCAAAAGAAGACATTTAAGAAGAAGAACCAAATTTTGGTTGGTTAATAAAGTTTTCTTCTTTGAGGTGAAGAAATCTTTATCTAAGATGAAAAATGGAAAAACTTTTAGACTAGATAACATTCATATAAAAGATTGGAAAACATTAGGAGATCTAAGAGTTTCATGGCTGACATAATTCTTTAAATAAAATTTTGAAGGATTCCAAAAATTGGAAAAACAACATTGATGTTCCCATCCACAAGAATAAAGGAGATGTGCAAAATTGTTCAAACTATAGAAGAATCAAGCTAATGAGCCATACTATGAAGCTTTTGGAGAGAATCATAAAGCAACGTTTCAGACCTAAATCAATAGTATTAGAAAATCAATTTGGATTTATGCTAGGAAGATTTATTATAGGGGCTATTTTCTTGATATAACAATTAATGAAGAAATTCAAAAAAACATAGAGAAAATATACATACGCTATTCATCAACTTAGAAAAAGCATATGATAGACTGCCTGAAGATATTATTTGTTGGGGCTTGCAAAGGAAAAATGTTCCTATATATATATTAAAGTGATTCAAGACATGTATCAAGGAGATACTACTAGAATTAGAAGAGCTTGTGGAATCACATATGATTTTCTAATCATAGTAGGCCTACATCAAGGGTCTGCACTTTGCCCATACTTATTTGCCATTGTTATAGATGAATTAACTTTCATGTCACTAAATTCTAACATTAGTATGGACTTCCACATATTTTATTTGCCCATAATTTATTTGCCATTGTTATTGTTATTTGCCCATAATTTATTGTTATTTGCCCATAATTTATTTGAATTCTTTTCTACCATTCATTTATATTAAGAGCCAAATGAACATTAATAATTAGTATTGGGTCTGTTATTTGCCCATACTAATTGTTATGAATGTTAAGCTTGCTATAAGTACATCAAACCTTAACACTATCCTGCAAACTTTACATTGATGAAAATAAATTATAATTGCTTTACTCTTATACAGAATAGATTGATGACTCTTTAATTTCAAGTGATCTTTTAAAGTTGAGTCCTACATCATTTCTTTTTGAGGAAATCAATTTTAAAATTTAATAACTTTGGAAAAATATCAGCCTTTGACATAGACTCCTTTGTTTCGCTTCTTGATAGTGTATCAGCCTTTGTGTCTTTGAAGTCAAATATTCTTTAACTGTTTATGTGGGCTAGTTCTATGAAGTTGATTTGACAGTGGTGCTCAGAGACAATGCCATTTGAGTCATCTCTTCATTTGCTTATCTAATCAACAGTTGACAATTTAAAGGTGCAAACATGGATCCATATTGCCAGAAATTTAGGACTACAGTATATCTTTGTACTGCTCAACAAGTGAAGTAGTAACAACAGTCTATAGCTCTTCAAGTTTCTGTTTCGTCACACCTGGAGCTTTTCTTTCCACCTCTAGACTTTCCTTAGCAGTAAACTTATCATTGTTAAAAACAACCAAAGCTTTTTTCACAGTCTGATTTTCTCTTTAAGTTTTTTAACTTTTACTGTCAAGGCTTTCTCCTCCTCAACTCCAGACACCTCACTATGAGTTTTTCGACTTGTTTTATTAGATCTTGATTTGAGGCCATGGTCGAAGTAGTTCTTGTGTGCCTTAGTGCTTGGAGTTTAACAAATTGCTTACTTGCCATCTCCAAAGCACTGGATGCCTGCATCTAAGAATCTTTAAACTTTGACAAGAGGATCTTTTTTTTTTTTTTGAGAAAGTATTCGGGATTCTATTACTGAGAATTGCAAAATATGTTACAAGAGGTTACAATTGGGGGGTCATCAGCGATGACCCCCCTGAGGCGGGGGCGCCCCCCCCATCCCGGCCGGCTTGCCCACCCCCTAAGGGTTCGTAGGTAGTTGCTGGCACTCGCAGTTGGGGCGCACCAGCTCATGGAGAATGTCAAGAGTGTTCCGATGGTCCTTCGTGTCCATGAAGCTGGTCGCTTGTTGGACGCCCTGCATGGCCGCCTCTCGTCTGCTTCTATCCTCTTGGGAGGCTCCGGCATCGGGGTGGCAATGCGTCGAGGTTCGGCGGATATACCGTTGAAGATCGGCCCAAGAGCTCTCGCAACTGATTCCTAGGGTGAGGTACGGGCATCGCCCCCCTCGTAGCCATTGTCTGGTATTCTGCTCGTGGGCACGATCGAGCTGTCGCTGCCTCTGCTGCTCCTCCTCCAGAAGCCTATCCCGCTCCGCCTGCTGTCGTTGCCTTCGGGCCTCTTCCTCCTATGTCAGCTCCTCCCTCACTTGGGCTCTGACCTCGTCGATGAGATGAGCCCTGGCAGCCTCTGCCAAAAGGTCTTGCTGCCTCGCCCGTTCCCGTTCCCGTTCCCGCTCAGTAAATTGGGCTTCTATTTTGGCGTGGGCCTGGGCAAGGGCCTCAGTCCATTTTGCCTCCCATTCCTTCCTTTCTGCCTCTTGGGCTTCGTCCGCCACCCTCTTCTGCAGTTCTTCATTCCAAGCTCACTGGGTGGAGGTTTCTGGGGTGGGGGGGGGGAGTCAATTTGTCCTGACGCTCGGGGGGCGCCGCTCCCGCGGGGTCCTTCGACTCCGCGTGATATTAGAGCCCTATGGGGTCCAACCACCCCCCAGTCCGGGCACCACCGTTGCCTTAGGCAACTTGGGGGGCGCCCCGGGGAAACCCCTTGAGGGGAGGGGGAGGGGAGAGGACGAGGGGTGCTGCTGCCCCCTGCCACAGAGCCAAAATCAAACCCGAGTGGCGACCCCGACGCTTGAGGTTGAGGGTCTCCTTAAAGTAGCGGGGGAGGTTGACCAGGTAGCCCCCTTTGAGGCATTGGAGAAAGGCGAAGTGCAGGCCCTGCAGCTTGGACCCGTTGCCCGACTGGACGAAGAATCTGTCCACTCGATCCGCTCTTCATTAGCTTTGGCATTCTCTTACTGTAATAGCTTATTTTACTCTTCATTCTTGGCCAGAGCATCAGTGAGAGCATCTTTTTGCTTCTCATGATTAGAATCCAGGGTCTTAGCCTTGAATAACTAACCCACCACAATATAATATAAAGTCATCAATTCAACAGAAAATCATTACTCACCATGATGGGATGGTTCTTGCCAATTTCAAGGTCTTTTATAACCTGTGTTCTACCTGCATTCCCAAAATCTTCTTCACTAACCTTTTCTAGATCTGTCCATTTTGATGGATGATACAAAAATTCCGTGATTAGGGACTTACCAAATTAATTTTAAAGAATGAATTGTTGGTTTCACAATGCGTCATTTTATTTTGGAACTGACAGTTTTGCTAAATTAGCTTCACTGTCTGTGATGTCAAGTGGTCATCGTATGGAGTTGACCACCCCTTTGCTTGCATCTTCCTTGATTGCTTTATTTTTAGAATTTTTATAATGGTGCGGTTAGCCTTCTGAAATGCTTTGATGAATAATGCTGTAATGAAACCATCATCGTTATTTTAGTGGTGGTGACCTTTTCCACATTACAATTTTCAAAAACTCTAACAAGTGTAGGTAGCAGATAACTAAACTCTAAGAAATGTAGGTAGCAGATAACTATAGGACAGGTGACGGTTGTTAGAGTAATAATAACTAGATTAGCTATATATATATATATCTATCTATCTATATTTTGGCTGTGGGAATCTTTTCCCTTTACAAAAATTCAAATCTTGTGATCAAATCTTTAAGACTCATGGACAAGGAAAATGATAGTAAGCAGTAAAAATATTTCAAGTGGTTTTGACCATAAAGCTTGTCATTACCTCTTCTCTTGCATTAAGACCAACGTAGATTATTTATCATAACCAGAAGCGTTATGAACAAACAAAATTATTTACCGTCACTAAGAAAGGCCAACCTGTCGGTCAAAATTAGACATGTTGTTGAGCTCCATCTTAAGCCTTGAGACCCAGTTCATGGTGGGACTCTTCACTACCGCATACAAGAAATTAAGCATTCATCAACTGACTGCATTTTTTCTATCACTGACAAAGATTTTGCTACATATGATCTCTACAAGGCCCATGTAGGGCTGCTTTAGGAACCTAAGATAAACTCTCTTCGTGAATGATGTTGCAGATTTCTCCCACGTATTTTTGAAATTAAACCATTCCTCAAAGAGGTTCTTGGGGAATGAAGTTAGCGTCATCACCAACACAGATTTTACAATTTGGAAGCCAATTCACGAAAATCTCTTCTACAATCGTGTGAAGCACCATATTTTTTATGTCTGGAAAATGAACTAACCATTATTGTGTGTATTGCAGTCTCCACCAATGCTTGGTCTTCAAGCAACACAAACCACTTAAAAAATTGCAGTCCAAACTTCTCCAACACCGTGGTGGATTTATCCTTATTTACCAGTGCATTTGTCAAAAGCGAATCATACCAGTGAACTTGCATACTGCATACTGGCTTTAGAAGCTGGGTACTTGAAGTATGCTTATTGAGCAACAAATCAAAGCTCAGGGATTTGTTTGCAACTGCCTCATAATGAGCTATGAGAGGTGAAAACAACTTTATCTTCTTTGCACTTTCCTACTTCACCGTGGTGGAGGATGAACCACCCTGTGAGGCTATGGTCCTTTTTCTAGACTGCAGTAGATCCTTTTTCATGGTATTCTTAACCATTTTAATAAACCGTTTCTGTGAAACCTAGCGCAGGAACTAGATTTGTTAACAAAACAAAAAGTATTTACTATAAAAACACTTGAAAAAAGGTAAATAAGGTTATTTACAACTTTGACTGAATCAAATTTCAATCTATATTTACAAAATCATTTAGAAACGGTGCATGAATTAGGACACAAACACAAAATAATTGTCGTGACGGTGCAAACAAATTTTTTTTTAAGGTTTCAGATGCTTACCAAGACCAAGACACGTAAACTAAAAAGCAAAGATTTGTTGCACAAGCCTGTTTTCACAATCACAAGTCGTTGTGCAGATGAAGGTTTTGGCTACTGTTCACGGTTATTGCAAGGATGAAAATGAAACCACGATACCCATATTTATCCATTTTGGTGCATTAAATGCACCCACTGGCTTAAAATTCATTGTCACTATTTACTATCTTCACCGTAACATAGTAAAGACCGTAACATGTTGAATCTGCTGAAGCTCTAATACCATGTTAAAATTTAGTGACATAAAAGTCACAAGTTCCAAGGAAACACAGATCAACATTAAATGATAAATACTAAATTTAGATTTATAAAGAGGTGTTATATTCTAATTTACAACTTCTAAGGTGGCTGATGTAAACATGCACACGTTGTGAGTATGATAGTTCCATCAACTCAATCTTGCTAGAATTTGGTTTATCATAGGAATTGTGACATCACGTCCACAAAGACTCTTTTATTATTACAGAATGGAGTGTTCTACTCTACTTAAAGGAATGAATTTGTACTGTTTTATATGTTTCCGAGAACAGTCACAACCCTTGGTGAAACGATTCCTTTTCATACCTTAATCATTGCAGTTACAGGGCAACCACCATATGCAGTGACGGTGATATCACTGTCATGGTGAATAATTTTTATCAGTGTTTAGCTTAACAATTAACATATCTTTCAATTAGTACATGTAGAGTTCACCCAAATAATGTAATTTAAGATAAATACGATAGCCATCCTTACAAAAAATACTCTTTATGATTAACATCCCTAACAAGAAATTTTATATAAACATCTTTTAGACCATCATCGTTGTTTCATCAAGTTTTTTTTCCCTTTTTTTGTTTTTTGTCATCCTAACAGATGCTTTAGAATTGATGTCCATTTTCTTTAACTTGTGCTTCTGGTATCATACACCTCTACAACTTGGTAAGAGTGTTCGGTTCTCCATGACCTAGCCTTGGTATCCTGAGATTTCATTTAATGACTTTTAGTTCTTGTGTGCAATTTCTCAAGTTCTTTACTTATCAACTAAGGGCCAATAATTTTCTGCCCTTAAAATTTATTCAATATATTTCCTTTTAAAGGTCCAAGTCCACCATGTTGACATGGTTACGAACCTATACTAATGCAACAATTGGATTTTTTCCTTATTCAGAATAAGGGCAAAGAAAATGCCATTTTAATTTTACCAAAGCTCTTAATTCATTTCCTTGCTTTCCTTATTCATGATACATTAAAGACAGAATCGAATTAACTGTAATCTTGCAACCATAGTAAGGGGCTTCCCCTACCAACCCGTCAGATCTGATGGTTAATGTCAGATCAGGATTTGTTGACATTTACTTAGCATCCAGTGATAGTCTATCAGAATTATAATAGTGCAGATTGTAGAAAACTACAGCTGAAGGTACTTGTTTCTATACTTTTAATATGCAACGTGCATTTCAATTCGTCTTTTTCTAAAAACTAAATGCCTATTGCAAGCCATCATATAATCTAGTGTTTGACATGACATAAAATAGCGTAAAATAGTAAAATGGGTTAATATTATGTCACCCAATGAATTTAGACTATATTAGCTTTGTTTTAACCTTTTCCTTGCCTTCTGCAAAACATTATTGACATTTGGTTTCCTAGTATTAGATTTACAGATATAATTCTTAAACTCAGTTATTTGAAGGGTGCATGCCAAACTGTTATTGTTTCCCTACTTCATTTTCTGCAAGTCAATGATTCCTAAGGGGTTGCATGCTCTGTTGCATTTGTTTCTGTTCAAGTTACATCAAAGTTCATCTTATGTAATCCTCTTATTTCTTTGCATGGTTTGGCGTATACTTAAATACTCGCATGAAATTACAGTTGAAGGGGCATTGCAGTTGAGGAAAAGCTTGAGAGATGGAGATACCGGAGTCTCCTGTTCAGATACTGGCGCTAAGGTGTAACAGAAGTTATGAATTGCAAATGAAAACTTGAATTACTATGAACCAAGCTTCCCGAATGTACATGGTATAAAAATGCTCCGAGTGTCACCAATGTGGTTGAAAATTTTTCACCAGTCATTAAATTTATGTTTGATCCTGTCCAGTGGTTGAAAACTTTTCACCAGTCATTAAATTTATGTTTGATCCTGTCCAGTGTTCTAGCCGACCAAAGTGTTAAAATCCCCAGATTTCTACCACATTATAAATTAAGTAATTTTTTTTAAAAATTACGCAACAAGTATGCATAGGAAATGGTATGGAAAATGACTAATATCTGTATCTAATGGATAAAATCATTTTTATGATACACATTTGTGCAGAGGAGATTGGCACGTTCTTATAACATTTATATCATGTGTTTTCTTTTTTTTTTTTCCTGAGAAACGTCAGAATTATATTAATCAAAAAGCATTATGTATATCAGAAAGGAATCTCGAGAAACACTGGGAGAGGAATCTTCCCTCACCTCAAAATCTCCCCCTTTTTAACAGGGGGAGACCCCCTTTCCACAAGTTGGATGGTAAAATCCACCGCTTGGGACCCCCAACTCACATTTAGCAAACTTGGACTCAGGAAAACCAAAAAAAAGGAAAAGAGAAAAAAGAAAAAGAAAAAAGAAACACCCCAACAACCTTTGCCCCTTGCATGGTTTCTTTGAGTGCTAAGAAAATAAAAAAATTATCACTTGGAAATAATTTTTCAATTAAAGGATGAAGAAATTATACAATTTTATGTGTTACAGTGTTATAAGAATCAAACAAGACTATTCTCATTCGCTAACATTGTTCTACATTTTTATTACTGAACTAAAAGAGTAGATTAAAGAAGGATTTAAAGATTATGCGATTAAAGTGGATGAATGATGGATATGCTATGTAACCTTGTAGGTGATATTGCACTAATTGCAAATTCAAAAGCTATAAAAATTTTGTGAATGCTCAAAACAAAAGTGCTAATTTGTGAAACTAATATTAGTTTGTACTTTCTAGCTAAATAATAGAAAATGGCTAGAGGACTTTATATACAATGAAGAATAAATATAGCAACCATGATAATTTGAAAATATCTTTTTCAAACAATTGCGCTAATTATAGTGCTTTACAAATGTATGGTATGTGATCAAATTTTTTTTTGCAACATGTGTTTACTATTTTTTTTTCTTTTTAATGTGTTCATTGTTTTTTTATCTTTCCAACATTTGCCCACTTTTTTTTTTCCTTTTTGATGTGTACCCTGTTTCTTTTTTCTAACATGTATTCACCTTTTTTTTCTTTCTAAATGTGATTATTGTTTTTTTTTCTTTCTAATGTGCTAATTGTTTTCTTTTTTCTTTTCAAAAGGGGTTGACTTTTTTTCTTTCTAATATGGTTCCATTGTTTTTATTCTTTTCAACATGTTTCCATTGTTGTTTTTCTTAAACATGTGATTATTATCTTTTTTTCTTTTTCTTTTTGGTCAAAGAGGCCAACCACCATTTATAAATCATTAACATTAAATAATATTTTGTCCATAATGCTGCAGGGAGAGTTTATCCATAATGCTAAATAATATTTCATCCATAACATTAAAACATTAAAAGTAGAGGTTATTAAATAAGATTTTACCCATAACATTCCAATGAGAGCTTATTTGTAACGGTAAATAATATTTCATCCATAACATTAGCATATTTGGTCTAAGCAACATGTGGCTTCTATGTTTGTCTTCTTATTGCAATACATAAAATATAAAATTCTTAACAGCATGGAAGTATGTGGAAACAAAAATCTATGAAAAGTCAAAATATTTTGCAATGCAAAATTTAAGGTCAAACTTAAAATTAGTTATCCTTCTCATTATGCAATCATAGCGATATGACCAAAATTGTTATAGAAAACATAAAATTTGGTAAAATGGCAACTTGGATAACCTTTAATACAACACAATCTAAATTTCAACTTCATTTTTGTAAGATTTTCTTGGCCAAGTATATATGTTAAATATATAACTAAGTTTATTTTGAATATATGCTCCCTTTTTTTCTCTTTAATATGTGATCACTATTTTTTTTCCAACATGTGCTTCTTATATTTTTCTAACATATGCTCATTGTTTTTTTTCTTTCCAACATGTGCTCACTATTTTTTTTTCAACATATGCTTACTATTGTTTTTATTTCCATTAAGTGTCCATTGTTTTTTCTTTTTAACATGTGCCCACTATTTTTTTCGTTCCAACATGTGCACACTGTTCTCTTTTCTTTACAACATGTGTCGATTACTTTTTTTTTTTCTTTCAATATGGGCTATGCTTTTCCTATAAATTGTCTACTGCCATCCTTGTTTTTGGCATGCATCCAACATCAAAGACACTTATGAGGGGTGAAATGTCTTGAAAGTGCTTTGTGTTGCTTTCGATATTTGTTATTTCTGCCTCATTTGTAGTTCATTTTTAGTAGTTTCTTCAATATCTTGTAGTATATCTTTTTTTTTTTTTTTCGCATTTTGTTTAGTCTTTGCTAACTCTTTTTAGTTGTTGCACGCAATCCACATAAAATTTTTTAATTAAGAAAACTTTTCTCTTCACGATTGCTTGTTGAAGATGGAGTTTAAAACCTTTGAGGTTCTAGATTCCATGCTCGAGTAATATCTTACTAGGAACCTATGATTTTGTTTGAGTTTTAGATTCAAGAGTAGCAGTAATAATTTTGCCATTATTCTATTTTTCTCGTTGCTTTTGCTAATTGATTTATCTCTTACTTTGTCAGAGTGACACACTTTATTGACATTCGAATTCTTTTAGACTAAACTGTGTGCACCCAAGTCATGACATAGTACAACCAGTTGATAGAATGACGCTATGCAAAGTTTTTGCTTAACATGAAGTGACACACTTTATTGACATTCGAATTATTTTAGACTAAACTGTGTGCACCCAAGTCATGACATAGTACAACCAGTTGATAGAATGATGCTATGCAAAGTTTTTGCTTAACATGAAGTTGAGCTCTTTTAGGTTGTCCAAGGAAGCATGTATAACACGTGTAGAACCCCTCTCATTCTCATCATGGATTTTAGTCCTTTGACTAAATTTTTAAATGTGAGGGATCTTGAGGTCTTGCAGCTTCAACAATAAGATCCACGTTTGACAAATGTCTTTTTCGAACCTATTATCTATTGAAGAAATTTTTAAACTGTAGATATTTTTGATGTTACAGTAGATTCAATTTTGATGTCCAGATTTTTTGATCTTTAGACTATTGGTCCACTCTCACACTTGCAAATGTAAGAGTTGCCATTGTTTCCTTTTCGACATGTGCCCACTGTTTTCATTTAGAAAGAGCCATGTTTTTCTGATAAATTGTTTGCTACCATCCCTGTTTTTTGCATGCATCTAGTGTCAAAGGCATGCTAATGAGAGGTGAAATTTCCTGAAAGCACTTCATGTTGTTTTCAATATTTGTGAGTTCTACCTCATATGTAGTTTATTTTTAATAGTATTTTCAATGTTTTGCAATATATTTGCTTTTTCTGCACTTTGTTCAGTTTACCAACTTTCTTTAGGTGCTGAACATGATCTATATAAAAGTTATTAACTAAAACGAAAAAATTAACTAAAATTTTTTTAACTGGAAAAAGTTATAAACTTCTATAAATCTTGGGATGTACCTTTGTTTCACTTATTTTGGGTTCCAACATCCCCTTGATAAGTGAACAAAGAGATGAAGTGAAATAGTTCTCTTTATTAAACTTTGTGAAAGATTGCATACAGGATTTATAGACTAGCCTTATTCTGTATTTTAAGAAACAAACTAAAAAAGAAAACTAATCTCTTAGAAATTAGAAACGATAAAAATGGAATTTACAAATTAAAGAAAACAAACACCACAAAAACTGTGGTTAATTCCACAAAATCAAGAATTTACTTGGTCCACAAAATTAGGAATTTACTCAATCTTTTCAACACTCCCCCTCAAGCTGGTGAATAGATATCTATCATTCCCAACTCGCAACTAAAAGACTCAAAACCTGATTTTGATAATGCTTGAGTGAGGATATCGACCTCTTGATCTTTGTTAGGAATGTAAGCTAGGTGTTCTTGAGTCAATCTCATGCTTGATAAAAGCTTTTATCTATTCTAACATGCTTCATTTAATCATGTTGAATTGGGTTGTGGACAATGCTTATTGCTGATTTATTGTCACTGTAGAGCTTCATAGGACTCGAGAATGAAATTTATAGATCCTTTAGAAGTCTCTCAATCCAAATAAGCTCGCACACTCCTAGAGCAATTGCTTGGTACTTTGCTTTAGCGTTGCTCCTTACTACAACTAATTGTTTCTTACTCCTCCATATCACAAGATTTCCCCATAATTTCACATAGTATCCAATTGTGGATTTGTTATCTTCCACTAATCTAGTCCAATCTACATTAGCAAAGCCTTCCACCTCTCGAGATTCACCTTTCTTGAACAAGAGTTTCTTGCTAGGAGATCCCTTTAGATATCTTAGTACATGATTGGCTACCTCTAGATGTCGATTTGTAGGTGAATGCATAAATTGATTGATCACACTCACACTAGAGGTAATGTCAGGTCTAGTAAGTGAAAGGTAGATTAGTTTTCCTACCAGACGTTGATACTGCTCATGGTCAATGGGGAAATAATTATCTGTAGCCTTTTGTTTCCAATTCCTTTCCAATGGTGTGCTAGTTGGTTTACAACCTATTTTTCCTGTCTCCTTAAGCAAATCAAGAATATACTTTCTTTGGGTAACAAAGATCCCTTGTTTGCTTCTAGCAATGTCCATACCAAGAAAATACCTAAGGATCCCAAGGTCCTTAACTTGAAATTTGTTCTTTAGTTTGGTCTTCAACTTTGAAATCTCTAAGTAGTCATCACTAGTAATCATGATATCATCCACATCCACAATGAGAATGGACTTCTTCCCACTTGATGATTGCTTAGTGAAGGTTGTATGATCCACCTGCCCTTGGGTTATCCAAAACTCTACAAGGTTGACCTAAATCTTGTGAACCAAGCTCTAGGAGACTGTTTCAAACCATACAAAGACTTTTTAAGCTTGCACACTTTTTTGCTTCCCATTTCAAATCTTGGTGGCATCTTCATATACACTTCCTCCAAATTTTCATTCAAAAAGCATTCTTTACATCCATTTGGTAAAGATCCCATTCAAGATTTACAAGTGACAACAATACCTTGATTAAGTTCATCTTGGCAACAGGGGCAAATGTTTCTTCATAGTCAATACCATAAGTTTGGGTGTATCCTTGAGCAACTAAGTGAGCTTTATATCTCTCTATCTCCCCATTAGGCCTAAACTTCACTGTGAATATCCACTTGCAACCAACAACTTTCTTCCCACTAGGAAAATCAACTACCTCCCACGTTCCATTCTCTCGAAGTGCTCTTATCTCTTCTTCAATAGTTGCTCTCCATTTCAAATTCTGAAGGCTCTCTAAATATCTTTTGGAATCTTCACACTGTGGAGGCTAGTAATAAATGCCTTGTAATGATGAGATAGATTTGAGTAGGTTAGTTGCTGAGATGGGTTGTTGGATACAAGTTCAAACACCTTTCCTGAGAGCAATAGGAAGATTCAAATCATCAGATAACACCATACCTTCTTCCATGGTTTTAGGATCCCCCCTTAGTTTAGATAGTTGTAAAGCATGGGGAGTCTCTAGCCTCCTTAAATAAACCATAATTTGTTTGGAGATGATTGATTATCTCCCTCAATTCAATTCGTGATCACACTGATTTGAAGGAATTTGTTTAGTATGAGGATTGTCCAATTTGGTTGGAGGTGGAGACTTGAATGAAGAATGAGACTCAGATGGAATAGATATAGGAACTGAGATAGAGGGATCCCAATGGTCATATTCACTCATCATCTTCCCCTGAAGAGAACTATTGGGATAAAACATTTTATCTTCCAAAAAAGTTACATCATAAGAGATAAAGAATTTTCTGGAAGGGAGTGGGGGTGTTGTGAAAGCATCTGTATCCCTTTTGAGATGGAGAGTAGCTAGTAAAGACACACTTAAAGAATTTGGGATCAAGTTTACTCTTTTGTGGACGATGATTATAGACATATGCAATGTAACCAAACACTCTAGGAGAAAGAGAGTTAAGAATATGGACATGAGGATAGGTATCAAGTAGACAATTGAGAGGAGTTCAAAGATTTAGAGTTTTGGATGACATTATATTGATAAGATAGGTTGTAGTTAACACTGCTTCTCCCGAAAATGAGTTTGGAACATGTCTAGTGAACATATGAGCTTGAGCTACCTCTAAAAAATGTCTATTTTCCCTCTCTGCCACTCCATTCTATTGAAGGGTGTATGTACAAGAACTCCAATGAAACACCCTATTATCATTTGGGTATTGTGTCAGGTCATTTGTGAAATACTCTCTACCATTGTCAGTTCTTAGAACTTGGATATTGGTTTGGAAGACATTTGAGATATGTTTATGAAATTGTTTAACAATGGATTCAATTTTTGATTTTTCTCTCATGAGATAAACCCAAGACATCCTTGTATGATCATCAATAAACATGATAAACCACTTAGAGCTCGTGAGAGTGCATTGATGAGTAGGATCCCATATGTCACTATGTATAAGATAAAATGGCTTTAACACTTGATATGTATGAGAAGGATAACTTTTTCTAGTTTGTTTTGCACCAATACAATGTTCACACTAGAAATTTGAAGGATTTTTATTGATAAACAAAGTTGGATACAAAGATTTGAGATCAAGAAAACTAGGGTGATCAAGGCATCTATGCTAAAGTATTATTTCTGAACTAGATGAGGTTGAAAGGGAGATGTTTTCAAAAGATTGAATTTTTGAAGAAGAACCAGCATCATTGAGAATGTAGAGACCATGTTTCTCCTTAGCACTGCCAATCATCCTCCCTAAAGATAGGTCCTAGAACACACAGAGAGAAGGGAAAAATGTTACTACACAATTTTGATCTTTTGACAATTTGTTGATAGAGAGGAGGCTATACTTTAACTCCATAACATAGTAAACAGATCTTAAATTCATCCCATAAATAGTAAATAGATCTTAAATTCATCCCATAAATATCAATTGACCAACAACCTATCACTCTTGACATAGTACCATTAGCTATAGTGAGCTTAATGTCGTCATGACACTCCTTTACTTCTGAGAATAAACTCTTATTTTTGGACATCTGATCTGAAGCACTTGTGTCAACAATCCACTTATCATTTACATGGTAATGTTTAAAACACAAAGTACTTAGATTACCTCTATGTGTAACTAAGGCTATGGGAGTCTTTGATGATGTGTTGGCCTCCTTGAGCGAGTTGGGATTGCTCAATATTGATTGTAACACTTTAATTTGTTCAGTAGTGAGATTGAGATTATTAGATTTATCATTCTCTACAATAGTCTCGATAGCAAGGGATTTGTTTGGCTCCCGGTGGTTCCATGGCTTGTAATTTGGTCAGTACCATGGATTTTGAAGCAAGTATCTTGTGTATGATTTGTCTTGTGGCAGTGATCACATGGTGCTTGCTTTGACTCCTTTGATGTTGCTTGCTTTGGTGTGTAACAAGGGTTGACCCTACTGAAGGAGGAACTATTCTAGTAGGAAGCATAACCTTCTTCTTGCTTTCCTCTCTTCTTACTCCAGCAAAAGCCTCATGGATGGTGGGAAAAGGCTTTGTTCTCAACACTCTACCCCATACCTCATCCAACTCTTTATTCAACCCTTGTAAAAAATTGAAGATCCACTTCTTTTCAATAATCTAAGCAAACTTAACTCCATCTTTAGGACTCTTCCATTGTATTTCATAAAATAAATCCATCTCTTGTCATAATTTAGTCAAAGAATTAAAATAATCAATGACTAATTTGTCTCCTTGTCACATCTCACAAAGCTTCAAGCATATTTCAAAACACTGTGACATGTTTTCCAGATCTGAGTAGATTTTTTGAACTATTATCCATATGTCTCTAGCAGTTTTGTAGTACATATATGTCCTTTCAATTTTTGGCACCATCGAATTAATTAACCAAGCCATCACTATGGAATTTTCAGCATTCCAAGTATGATAGGAAGGGTTGATAGATTTAGTAGGCGAAATTGTACCAGTGACATATCTAGACTTTCCTTTGCTTTTAAGGGCAAGAAAAATGGAATGAAACCATTCTCAGAAGTTGGCTTTATTGATTTTGTGTTGGGTTATTTGAAGAGAATGATTTTTGATGAGTGGCAAGGTACCCCTACACTCAACCATACAAAACGAGCTTAGCACACGCGATTCGGTCAAACTCCACAGACTAAGTGCCTACACGCCCCATGGAACACTTGGGGTTAATCATTTGTTGTCTTCCTAGACTTGTGGTTGTCACGGTGTATGGTTAAGTAAGTCTGAGGTATATGATTTTTATGGTCCTTTATGTTTTTCTCCTATGCTATTGAGGTGAAGGGTTGAAGAAACTAACTAACTCTAACTAATGAACTAAGTCTAAATTACCTAGTGTCAACATCCATTCCCACTTACCGTACACACC
>MNCI01017497.1:705615-723989 GCA_015680685.1 Gnetum montanum
GTTACCAAGTAGTCACACTGAGATGCTCGTAATCAAGTCGTACTCATTCCGCGTTGTGATGAGCATCTATTCCTTGACTATTCGTACACATCCTTAGATGCTCGTTGTCAAGTCGTACTCATTCTGCATTACTAAGAGAAAGCAATAAATAACAATAAATAAAATCCTATTCCATGCACTGCAAGGTTTATCTAGGAAGTTCGTCTTTATTGTCGTACACAACTTGTGTTCAGGTACAATGTTGCTCGAATAAAGATCCGTTCACTTTAGGACTCCTAGTGTGGGCACATGGAAAATATTCTATCTCTAGAGTGATCAATCTGCCAGAGTTTTCCTACTTCTAGTCTAGGATGAGGAAACAAGAGAGAGATACCTCTTATTTATAGATATGATGGTGCACCGTGATATTGCGTACACGACATCGCAGGGGACGACGTGATATCGCAGGGGATGCGATATCGTGGCCTATGTGAATCGCGTCTCATCATACCCCCATGACTGAATGAAAACTCGTCCTCAAGTTCCTTACAAAATATTGGGAAGGTATGGGATTATTGAGGGGAATGGAACTAATGGGATGACATGTGAATGGATCATCATTACAAGACTCAACAACTGGTGTTCATGAAAACATGGGTGAACACCTTATTACATTGACATCAGGCCTCATTTGACAGCTGAGAGAAGAGAAGAGAGAAGAGGAGAGAACAAGAGAGAAGAAGTCTTACTGCTGCCAACGCCAAGATTGCGCCTTTCATTGTCCATCCATAAGCGCATCATCGATCTTGCTCCTTGCATAGCTGCTTTCAGCATTGCTCCATTCCAAGTGTTCCTTCCAGATCCGGTCTGTTGTTGCATGATTGCCATCTGCACACACAACACAGTCTTGTATTAGCAAGGGTAGATGAATTTCAATGTGGTTAATACCTTGCTTTAGTATAAGTCCATTGGCTGGGTTGTGGTATGGCTGATTACGGGTTTGAAGATATATTAATGATGACTATCGAAGGTGTAGGGGTTAGGAAAGAATTGAAAAAATTCGGGGCTAAGAGAAAATTGAAGAAATCGGGCCCCATACCCCCATGACTAATTGCGAACCTCTGGTAGCATTAGAATGGAGAAAGAAAAGAAGTAAGAAAGATAGATAAAAAGGGACAACTATGACATCGATGAAATGGATGTCAAGATGGAAATGAACAAAATAAAATTAATTGCAAAATGTTAAGGGAAAAAATTTAACTAATGCTCCAAATAGGAATGTTAGTGGGTCCTCCCCAAAGTAGGCTCATGCCCTGACAAACCCACATTCAAAGAGTCCGTAGGCTCTAGGAATGTTATTTGGAACAAGGGTTAAAGTCTTAACCACAAGAATTTACCAAAAAGAAAACGATGTATTTACCAAAATATACACTAATGATACAACCGGCAATGAGGTGAATAATGGAGAGAAGGATGGAGAGAAGAGAATGGAATGGAATCCCAAGAACAAGGTGGTGTACAGCCCCTTGTGTGCTTTATGATTAATGTGACTTGGAAAATCTCATTCCAACTCCTACCTCAAACCAACCACATCCTGTGACTTTGCATCAATGCATTCAGCCAAACCATCCTCTTGAAGTAACAAGAATTCCTTCTCCAAGAAGCACCACCATTTCGACGAAACAAGGGAGATAATGGGGAGCGAGAAGGGCCTTAGTTAGAGGGAATATTTTTGGTTCCATAACCAGTGCTTGTAGCCCAAGTTTATTTCGTCTAAGGGATGTGCTTTGAATTTTCACTTTTTCTCTTTTTTTTTTGTTTTGTGTTTTTATGCGTGAGAACCACACCATGCAAAGACTTATTATTTTTATTTTCTCAGCTTTCGATAATTGGGTAACATCGGAACAACGAGAAAACCCAAGAAGAAAACATCCAAGCACCCAAGAGAATGGCCAACACAGAAGCATCAAGTCCTCTTGAAGTCACACCCTTTTCAAACCTTGAGTCCTTCCTTAGTTTGAGAAATGCCCAATCACCGATTCGTTAAAGTTCTTATTATGAAAGGGACTGTACATTTCCAAGCCGAGAGGGACCATAGAAACTGGTGGATGGATGGATGAAGTGAACTCATTGCCTGCCATATCAAAAGAAACATACGTTAGTATCAACATCATAACTTAAAGGTAAAAACCAAACATTAGCAATTAATGAAAAATAGTTCATACCATCATGTAGAACACTTATTAGGTGACAAACTTACAGGATGGATCACACACACACACACACAAAATGGAAAAGTACAACGATGTTGTAAAAAAAAAACAAGAAAAGTTAAAGAAATTTGTAAAACAAAAATGTGTAAGACAAAAATGTGTAAAATAAAAATATATAAGACAAAAACTTGTAAAACAAAAACGTTGTAAAACAAAAATGCGTAAAACAAAAATGTGTAAAACAAAAACTTAAAAAAGAACTGAGGGCCCCATATGATTAGCATAGGTGGTCATCTCCCCTATGACAAAATTACAAGGGAGAGATCTGAAATAATGAACATCTATTTGAATTTCGTAGAAGTGCCCAACTCCTCCCAATTGATGATCTTAGTTTGAGGGGTGGGAGTTGGCAACACTTATATTCCAACATGTCTATGGCTTCATTATTGACATGGTTTGTCTCCTCAGCTTGTTCCATGCATATTTGTTTGCTCTTTCGAGTAGTTGTCAACCATGGGGTATCTACTACTTGTTGTGTGGTTGCTACATACAGGCATCTTTGTTTCAAAAATTCAAGGGCACACCTGTTACATGGAGGCATTTCCTCCATGTCATCACCTGATGAATCACTATATGTGATGCATGGAACTTTCCTCTTCTTGATCTTTCCATAAATTTTTATCTTAGATATCTCCAAGGAAAGATCGCGGATCCTAAGGCATGCGTCTACTGTACTCAGCCATGCCCTTCCCATTATAATTGGAAAGTCCCCTTTGTTGTTATTAACTTCAATCACCAAGAAATCAGTTGGGTAGGACCAACCACACATAGTGGTAAAAATGTCCTTCACCAATCCCAAGGGAATGATGATGGACTGATTTGCCAGCTCTAGTTGAATGTTACTCTTCTTAAGTTGGGGCAGGTTCCAGGCTTGATACATTTCTCATGATATTAAATTGACTTCGAAACCTGAGTTAAGAAGAGCCTTATGTGGTTTGTTCCCGGAAATTTGTAAATAGATTAAGGGACTCCCAGGGTCAGTTAGTTTCCTGGGAAGGTGGCCTACCTTGATCCAGTTGGTTACGATATGCGTTAACATAACCGTATGCGTTAAGCTCTGTTGGACTGAAGGATGCTCCGAAGTGTTAGATGATGGAGGAGTGTACCTAGACTCAATTACTTGGGCTTTTGGTTCTAAAGAAAGGTCTTCTCTTTTTACAGTTGTCAGAACCAGCAGTAGGTTGAATATTTTTAGCTCTTGCAGCGTTACGTTACTATGGTTGAGTAGGGAGTTCCCCTTGCATTGTTGGAGCAGGAGGAGTTATGAGAACTACAGGTGGAAGAGGTGCAGATGGAGTTGGAGGATGGTGTATATGTGGGACATCTCCCAGAGGAGAAGGAGTCCTCCTAAAGTACTCCCGAACTTGGTAGTAACATTGGGAAGTTGTGTAACTCATAGAGTCACTTGGAGAAACTAGTTGCTGCACATAATAGCCATAAGGATTAGGTTTCCGGTAAGGGTATTGTTGTTTCGGTGGTGGCATCCCCCATGACTGTGGATATTGCCACTACTGATGCTGTTCGATGGGTTGTGGTGGAGTTCCAATTGGATAATACGTTAATGGTTGGTGGAACTGCCTTGGGTTACCTTGGGGATAAGGTAACCTACGGGGTGTTTGCCGTTGATTAAGTCTTGGGTTAAGTGCATACACCCCAGACTTCTGTAGATGTGAGATGATTGGACAACATCCCTTAGTATGGTCATAATGGTAGATCTCACATCCACTGTCACCGTCTATGTCTGAATCCACAACTTCATCGGAGATAGGAATTTTCCCCTTACCCTTGTTATGTGCAGGGCCTGAATCTCTCCGCTTTGTCTTACCTTTGTCACTACTTCGTTCCTCCTTAGACCCTTCTACGATTTTCAAGACACTTTCAAGTCTTGAGTCTAAGGAATCCCACAATTGATCTATCTTAGTCGATAATTCTATTGTTAATTTTTGAATCGGCAAGGTTTTTCTGTTCACCAACTCTTCGAGTGATGAATCATCCTCCTCATCACAAAATTTCACTCCCTTTTTTCGAAGGGAGAGGTCACGGTGATATTCTTTCGCACTTTCCCTCTTGCGTAGCTCACCTTCTTCTTTTGCTACTTGTTCCAACAAGCTATGTACTTTATGGGTTCTAAGTTGTGAGAGTCTCCCTTGGGCATAAGTCCCAAGGGTTCTTCTAGTTTCATGCCTTAGCCCATCCACGATGTGGTGAAGTTGATTCCACTGAGCATATCCATGGCCCGGGCAACGATGTAACAATGTGTAGTAGCGGGCCATGGCAGCATCCAAGGGTTCATGAGTACCTTGCTTCCATCCTTGGATCTGCTTACAGAAATTAGACACTCTGGAGTATGTATGTTTGATATTTATCATTGAAGAGTTCTAACATCGTACTCCACCTCCTGATTGTTTCCGGTTCTAAGGACCGGTACCAACTCTCTAAGGAAACAACTTAAGTTTTTACCACTCGTTTTCTATATTTTGCAAGGCACAGGCATCGTGGAATTCCTGTAAATGATGCTATGGATCAGCGTTGTATCCCCCTTCAAATCATGGGATGTTGTTCATGTCTAAGCATTTGATCTGACTATCTTTTAAATGCCTTGTGGGAATTCTAATAGCTTCTGTTATGTTAAGCATACTTCAGGTTGCAAGTAGGGGCTTGTCATGATCATCTCTTTCATGATGCCTATGATGTCTTCATTGTTCCCTACTTTCCCTTCGTTCATGCCCTTGTCCTCTCTCTTGACTCTCTTGTCGAGGTCTCTCATTTTTCTTACTTTATCCTTTCCGTTATGCTCATGATGGTTACGCCTAGATGTGGAAGGAGAGGGTGAATGATGTGAAGAATGAGAAGAGGAAGGAGAAACATCGTCATGAAGATGCTTCCTTCCTTCTCTTTGGCTACTACGGCCCTGATCGTGGTGATGATCTAAGTGCCTATCCTTAGCATGAGTTGTTGTTCCCTCTGTGAACAGTTGGCGTTCACAGGGATCAGAACCAGTGTGATGTATCATTGATCGTAGGTTCTGATACCCAACCTCCTCACCATCATTAGGAGGGGGAACATCATTTGCTAAAGAACTCATTATAATGGGTTCCTCATCTCCTATTTTGCTAAGGACGTGCAGACCTTTGCCCTTCATCAGTGTATGTTGGCTCTCCTACCTTAAGTCCCTCATACGTTGTGCTTCTGTGGGATAATAATCCCTTGAGTCAAAATCTTCCACAACGTATTCAGTGTATAATTCTGTCATGCCAATCTGTGCCAAGGCATGGAGAAGCATGTTTGGAATTGATCGATCTGGGGATAACATGATGTTACCTTGCAAATCTCTCCATCGCAGCTGTTCGTCTTCATGGAGGATAAAGGTAAAGTTTGGAATATACTCATCAGGATGAGTATAAACTATCTTGTATTGTTTAGGACGTGGCTGATTTTGGCTATGTGTTTTTGACTGTTGACTGTTCTTTGTATTATCCCTAGGTGGTGAGTTGTTCTTGTTAGAAGAAGACATTTTTATCGGTGTGCTATTTCATCGTTATATAAATTTTTTCTTGATTAACTCGAAGGTTCATTTAGGCTCCCAATGATGTGAGTGATATCCTTTATGTTCAATTCAGTGCACAAACACTTAGTCCGCGACAATGGCGCCTATGATGAGTGGCAAGATACCCCTACACTCAACCATACAAAACGAGCGTAGCATGTGCGATTCGGTCGAACTCTACAGACTAAGTGCCTACACGCCCTATGGAACACTTGGGGTTAATCATTTGTTTTCTTCCCAAACTTACTTGTGGTTGTCATGGTGTATGGTAAAGTAAGTCTGAGGTATATGATTTTTATGGTCTTTTATGTTTTTCTCCTATGCTATTGAGGTGAAGGGTTGAAGAAACTAACTAACTCTAACTAATGAACTAAGTCTAAATTACCTAGCTTCAGCATCCGTTCCCACTTACCGTACACACCCTGAACCGATGCAATTGTGGTTACCAAATGCTAATCGTTGCTGGGATCCCACGCGTAATGCACGTGCTCGAAGTGGTCGTATTGAGGCACTTAACTAGGAGGAAAGGGTTGAGAAATCTAATCTAGCCTAAGTGCGATGAGCAGCTGATTCCTTGATTATCCATACACATCCTAGTGCACGACTACCACTGGGATTATCAAGCGCAGATCCTAGATACACCATTGGGTTACCAAGTAGTCACACTGAGATGCTCATAATCAAGTCGTACTCATTCCGCGTTGCGATGAGCATCTGTTTCTTGACTATCCGTACACATCCTTAGATGCTTGTAGTCAAGTCATACTCATTCTGCATTACTAAGAGAAAGCAATAAATAAAATCCTATTCCATGCACTTCAAGGTTTATCCAGGAAGTTCGTCTTTATTGCCATACACAACTTGTGTTCCGGTACAATGTTGCTCGAATAAAGATCCATTCACTTTAGGACTCCTACTACGGGCACATGGAAAATATTCTATCTTTGGAGTGATCAATTTGCCAGAGTTTTCCTACTTCTAGTTCAGGATGAGGAAACAAGGGAGAGCCACCTCTTATTTATAGATATGACGGTGCACTTCGATATTGCGTACGTGACATCGTAGGGGACAACGTGATATCGTAGGGGATGCGATATTGTGATGGTCGCAATATCGTGTACGCGATATCGCGGCCTATGCGAATCTCGTCTCATCAATTTTCAAAGGGTTGAGAAGAAGAAGATAAAGGATTTCAAATAGTTGTCATTGTTGTGCTTTCAAGTTTGTTGGGTGAAGAGGATTCGAAAGAAGAATTTTTTTGGCCATTTAACCTGTGTTTGATACCATGAATAAAGAGATGAAATGAAATAGTTCTCTTTATTGAAGTTTATGAAAGATTGCATACAAGGATTTATAGAACAACCTTATTTCGTATTTTAGGAAACAAACTATAAAAGAAAACTAATCTCCTAGAAATCAAAAATGATAAAAATGGAATTTACAAATTAGGGAAAACAAACTTCACAAAAACTACAATTAATCCCACAAAATCAGGAATTTACTCAATCCACAAAATTAGGAATTTACTCGGTCTTTCCAATAATAAGGAATTGTGAAGGAAAATTAAGAAACTTAAAAATAGTTTTTGTTAGATGAATTTAAGGTGAAAAGTCAAGTCCCATATGTGATGCTTTTATTGGAACCTAATATGTTAACATTGGAAGCTAAAACAATTTATCAATTCTTAACATTATATTTTACTAATAAAGATAATAATAAGATCTTGAGCATATTCAAAAATCTCTTAAGGGAATGCCATGAAGGAAAATTATGGCTACTAAAATAAGGTATTGAAAATATTTATTTAATTATAAATTGTGGTTGTGTAGAGGATTTGAGGCTTTGCAAATGGTTTTTTTTTGAGGCTATGTAGAGGGTCAAAATTTGAGGCTTTGTAGATGGTTTTTTTTTTTCGGGATTGTGCAAGATTCAAAGGCTTTGCAAAGAACTTTATAAGAAGGGCTTTGCTTCTTCATCAAGGACTAGAAGTGGGTTTCACTGCTTAACTTCATTGAATATATGGTACCAATTACTAATTCTAAGCCATCAGAGATTGTAGCTCAATTAAAAGCCTTATTTGAAAGGAAAACAACTCTTGATGATAGATAGGAAATGTTTATTTAGAATTAGGAAATGATATCTAAATAGATGGAGGAACAAAAAGAAAAAACACCAAAGAAGCAAAAGATGCTAATGAAAGAACATATAGTAATGATGGATCAACATAATAGTAACTTTGAAAGTCTCTTTCATATTGTAAACATTGTAGCTATAAAGTAAGATGTGATGTCTAATCAACTAGAAGCTATGATGACATGACAAATGATAGTAGAATGAATTACAAAATAAAAAATAATGAGTAAAACTTTAAATTGTGAAACAAATTAGGAAACTATATGGTATGATTTGAAACCAAAAAATAGTTGTTAGAGTAATTCTTGAATGCATCAAAGCTTTATGTGATTTAGTGAAGAAACATGAAGAAAATTGAAAGGAGTTGAAAATCTCTAATTTGCTAGGTCTCAAAAAGTCCAAATAAAAAAAAGATAATCTAAAAAATTTTATTTTTGATATTGCTTTTCGACATCTTACCTAGTAGAATCTTGGATGTATACTATATAGGATTTATATGTGATAAACTAATCTTTTGAATGCCATCTACAAAATTGTTGCTAAAAAAATGCTATTTTTAATATTGCTTTTCGACATCTTGCCTAATTACAATCTTTGATGTATACTGCATAGGATTTATATATGATAAACCACTCATTTGAATGTCATTAGAAAAATTGTTGCTAAAGCTTCTTATCTTTTTATCATTGGAGCTAATGCTCTTGGATTTGTGCTTAGAGCCCACAATGATTCTATGAGGTTAAAAGAAATTGTTCTTCCAGTGGATGTAAATGATCTTATTTATAGTTAGTTTGTAGATGTCACATTTCTCACTCTAATTTAGGACAATAATAATTTTAACATTGCCTTGGATTCTATTGACATTCAATGTAGAGCTTTAGGAGCCAAATTTAATTGGAGAAAAACTCAAGCTATTCGTTCAAGCTTCTCTCCAAGGCCTACGTGAATAGATAATTATAATATCAAGTGGCTTTCTCCTATATATGTTTTTACTCTTTTGGGCATTCTGATAGCATTATTTTCTACTCCTATTGCTCTATGGCATAATGTGGAAGAAAGATTAAGCAAAAGCCTTTGAAATGGACTACCAAACCCTTATATCTTGTAGGCAGATTTATAGTTACCAACCATATTTTGAGCTTCACTCATGTGTACTATTCTTCATTCATGGCTTCTTCTAAATCATCCTTTTAAAGCATTGATAGAATTCTTAGGAATTTCTTATGGGAAGGTAAGGATGATCACAAGGCTTCTCATTGAGTTTGCTTGGGATATTTGTATTTCAAGTAAGGATCAAGGTGGCTTATGATTTGCTTCTATTGAGTAGCACAATATTCTGTTGGCCTCTAAATTGATCACTCATTATATAGAAGATAAATAAGCTTAGAAGATTCTATTCAGGCATAATATTTCATGATTAGGTAAATACCAAAGATGGAAGAATACTCATTGAAGCAATTAGATCATTTATGAAGGATCATAGAAGGGTACATGTTCATTCCTTTTAAAGTAAATTTGGCATTTTGGGAATCAAATCAAAGGTTTTTTTTTGCAATGGAGACCTACCCATTTAAGCTTGGAAAATTTGTTGAAGCACTCTATTTGGTGGTCATTTATTTTTAAAAATAGCTTTGGCTACTTATTTGAAGAATTCTTAAACAAAATAAATTGTTTTGCTGATTGTAATATCCATCATATCGACCAATTATTTTCTATTAGAAATGAAAATCTTGCTCTTTTTTGGCAACATGTCAAAGTTAAATGGAGGTTTCAAAGATAGGATATTCCTATTTATTAGCACATTGAGCATGTTCTCCCCAACTTTGGGGCACCTAAAATACATAATGAAACTCCTTAATATGAAGATTTTTTTTGGCCAAATGATTCCCCTCCATGTTCCCTTGTCATTTTTAAAGCTAAATCTTGGTTTCACTTGCAAGAATTTCAGTATTCTACTTCACATAGAAGATGGAATGTGCAACTAGAGGACCGTCATTGGAATCAATATTTGATTGTGTGTGGAAATCAAAGGCCAAACGAAAGTATCAATTCTTTTTTTCGGTCCTTGATTCATCAAGGATTCCCATTGAACATAGGCTTCACCTCTTAGGAGTTGAATGCCCTAAATGCACCATTTGTTAGGTAGAAGACTCTTTTATACACGTGTTTTGGGAATGCTCTTTTTCTAGACAAATTTGAAATTGGTATTAGTCTCTTCAAGTTTTTATCCCAAATTAGTTTGTTGGTTTTCCATTATGTATCTTCAATGATGATTGTGAAAAGCGACACCTTCAAAAGGCTTGGAAGATCCTCTTTTTTGAGATTATTTTCTACATATGGAAATGCAAATTGGATGCTTGGTATCAAAACACAAGTTATACCAAGTTTGACTATGGTATGAAGTGCTCTATTGCCAGCTTAGTTCAACTTCAATATCATGTAGTAGGCTTTGAAAAAAATATTAAGTTCTCTTGAGAAGTGTAATGTTAATAGTTTGATTTGGTTTTATTAGTAGTCATCCTGATGAGGGGAATTTGCCTTTGTTTTTTTTATTACAAGTGATTGGGGGATCACTTTGTAATCTTTGGGCTCTATTAAGATTTTTGATTTTGTGTTTTTATAGTTTGTGGCTTATCTTAACAATGCCCATCCCCCTTCCCCCTTGAAATTTAATGATTTAACTATGCAAAAAAAAGTATGGTACAATTGTAGCAACTTGAAAGAAGAAAAAATTTGGATAAATGATCTTGCAAAAGAAGGACTTGCAATGAAAATAGAAGAATGGAAAAAAGTAAAAGTTGTACAAGTAGAGGTTAAGGTAGCTTGTATAAATGCAAAATATATTGCAATAATTAAAAATAGGGCATTTTCAAAAAATAGTTAAATACATTGCATTGTGGATTTTTTAAATATAGATGATGACATTACCACTAAAATGAATACATTGTATAATATTGGATTTTTAAAAAAGTTCGATATTTTTGGAGCAGTTAAAATATAGGAAGAAGAAGATTCTAAAATTTTTGATTTGCTTGATTTTAGTAGAATAAAGGTACCAAGTGTTAGATTTCACAAATGGGAAAGACTATGATGAACCGTGATATTAGAACTACGATATCGCATTCGCAATATTAGGTTTGCTATATTGGAGCCTTCCACGTGATATCGGGCATCCAATATTGGGACCTACCTCGTTGCCTATAAATAAGAGGCAGGCACACTTGGTTTTGGAAGTTAGTCTTAGTCCCTTACCCAAACTCTTGTCTTTTTCCCTTTCCAGAGATAGAATTATTTCTAAGTACCCATAGTAGGAGTCATAAAGTGAACAGATCTTTATTCGAGCATTGTGTACCTGAGCAGACCTTGTGTATGGCAATAAAGATGTACTTTGTGATAAACCTTGCAGCATTCAGAATAGATTAATTAATGTTACTTAATGGTTTTCTTAGTTAATTAATGTTCTCTCTCTCACCCTACAACTTTGCTAAGTAAGCACACTCAGTACAACCACTTTGAGCATGCGTGTAACGCTTGGTAACCTAGTAACGATTAGTGTTTGGTAATCCTAGTAGTGTTGCACTGGTTTATGATGTGTACGGTAAGTGAGAACGGATGCTGGTGTTAGTACTAGTTAAAGCATAGTTGAGTAGTTAAATTAAATTAGTTACTTAGTTATCTCTCTTCTCCCTTTGTAGCACTAGGAAATAAAAACATAAAAGCCATAAAAATCATGAACCTCAAGTTTACTTAACCATACAATCGTGCTATACAAGTAAGCTTGGGAAGACAACGATTAATCAACCCATCCTTGTTCCACAAAGGTGCATAAGCACTTAGTCTTTGGAATTCGACCAGATCGTTCATGAACACTTGTATTTGTATGGTTGAGCGTAGGGATACCTTGCTGCTCATCATTGGCGTCATTGCCAGGGACTTTGTTGGTTGTGCGCTAATTAGAACTTAGGAAATATTTCTTATCATTGGAAAGAACCCTTAGGGTTGGTTATCTTACAAATAGTGAAACGAAGAGTATTGCACATTGAATAGATAATTATGTCTCCTTCTTCTTATGAGAGTGTTTCACCACCTAGGTCTGATACAAGGAATAATTTGAGGCATAGTACACATGATAATCCACCAGTCCTTCAATAGTTCTATGTGGTATATACCAAACTTTACCTTTATCCTCCACCAGGATGAACAACTGCATTGGTGTGATTTAGAAGGTAACATAGTGTTACCTCCTGATCGCTCAGTTGCAGGCATGCTTCTTCATGATCTCAGAAGAATTAGTATGCAACACTTACAGGTAGAGTACGTTGTGCATGATCATGACTTGAGAGAGTATCGACCCACGAAGGCATAACGTTAAAGGGATCTACAACAGGAGAGACGTCATGAATCTATGAAGGGAAAGTTATCTTAGAATGTCCCATATGTCATAAGTGAAAATGAGGGTGGTGAACCTGCCTTAAGAAGTCTCCCACACAATGATGTTCCTCCCATTGACTTCGGTCAAGGGGTTGTGTATCAGAATCTTCACTCAACCATCCATAATCTGGGTTCTAATACCAATAAACACAAAGGGTCTGAAAAAGAAACACAAATGCATAATAAAGATGGACATTCTAATCATAATTGTGAGCAAGGCCGTGACCAATGAAGGGAAGGTGGTAGGCACTGTCATGGTGACAGTTCTTCTCCTTCTTCACCTTCATCATCTCCTTCACCCTCTCCTTCAGAATCTAGATGCAATCATAAGGAAAAAGATCATGAGGATAATAGTAAGCAGAATAGAGATCACAGACGAAACAGTTGAGAAAGGGGATGAGGGCATTCTAGAGAATCACAACACAAAAAAAGGGAGAGTAGGGAACAACATAGGCATCATAGACGCCATAGAAAGTACAATTATGATGAACCCCTACTCACTACCTAAAGTATGCTAGACATAACTAAGGTTGTTAAAGTTCTAACAAGGCACTAGAAAGATAGTAGGATTAAGAGATTAGACATGAAAAATATTCCACGATTTGAAGGGGGATACAACACTGATCCTCAAAATCATCTATAAGAATTTCATGATGCATGTGCCTTACACAACATAGAAAACAAATGGAAAAAACTAAAGTTGTTCCCACGAATACTAGTCAAAGAAGCAAAGAGTTGGTACTGGTTCTTAGAGCTAGAATCCATTCATAGGTGGAGTACCATGTTAAAATTGTTCAACAATAAGTACCAAATGTACTCCCGAGTGTCCAACCTCTGAAAGAAAATCCAAGGATAGAAACAAGGAGGACATGAACCCTTGGATGCTGCCATGGGCCAATATTATGCACTGTTACATTGTTGTCCTGGCCATGGTTATTTGTAGAGAGATCAAATATGCCATCTTGTAGATGGGATTAGGCATGAAACACAAAGAACCCTTGGGACTTATGCCCAAGGAAGACTATCCAAGCTTATGGCCCATCAAGTACAGAGATTATTGGAGCAAGTTGCTAAAGAGGAAGGTGAGCTCAGATAAAGAGCGAGTGTGGAGGAATATAACAGAGATCCTTCCCTTTGAAAGAAGGTAGTAAGATTTTGTGAGGATGAAGAAGAGTCACCACTTGAAGAGATGGTGAATAGGAAAACTCTGCCTATTCAAAATTTGGCATTGGAAGTATCAGCAAAGGTAGACTAAATGTGGGACTTCCTAGATAATAGATTTTAAACCGTTCTCAAAATAGTAGAGGAGTCTAGAGAGCAAGGTAGTGATCGCGAAAAGAGAAAAAAGAGAGAAGCTGAATATGCATGTAACAATGATAAGGGCAAAGTTGCCATTAGTGAAGAGGTTGTGGATTTAGATACAGACAATGATAGTGGATGCGAGATATGCCAATATGACCATCCTAAGGGATGTTAACCTATAATCTCACATTTGCAAGAGTCTGGGATGTATGCACTCAACCCACGATTAAACAAAAGGAAAACACCTCGAAGGTTACCTTATCCTCAAGGTAACCTAAGATAGTTCCACCAACCTTTAACGTATTATCCAAATGGAACTCCACCACAACCAACTGAATAGTATCAACAGTGGTAGTTCCCACTACCACCACCATGGTAACAATATCCTTACCGTTAACTTAACTCGTATGGATACTACGTGCAACAGTCGATCTCTTCACGTGACTCTACTGGTCATGTCACTCCTCAACCTCACTACCAAGCTCATGAGTATTATAGGACTCCTTCACCTAGGGGTGATGTTCCAAAAACATACTATCCTTCTCATCCGACTGCATCTCTTCCACCCATATCTCCATTACCACTTGCTCCAGCTATGCAGGGTGAGCTCCCTGCCTAGCTACAACAATGTAATGCTACAAGGGTTGTTAACTCTCAATATACTGTTGGTCTTGACAACTGCATGAAGAAAAGACCTTTCTTTAGAACCAACGGTCCAACTAAGTCCTTGCAACCACAAGCAGCTAATCCCTTTGATGCCACATTACCAAGAAAAACTTTGGAACTCCCTTCAGACCAAACATCGCGCCCGACACATATAGTCATGTTAACTCATGCTATCACCGATTGGATAAAAGCTAGCCATCTTCCTAGGAAATTCTCTGATCTTGGGAATCCTCTTATATATCTGTAGATAGCTGGGAATGAGCCGTGCAAAGCTCTTTTGGATTCAGGTTCTGGGATCAACTTAATTTCTCAAGAAATGTATAAGGCCTAGAACCTGCCTCCATTAAAAAAGAGTAACATTCATTTAGAGTTGGTTGACCAATCCATCACTATCTCATTAGGACTAGTGGAGGACATTATCATATCTAGTCCATTTCCTAGTGATTCAGGTTAACAATGGTTAGGGAGACTTCCCAATCATAATGGGAAGAGCATGGCTAAGAAGAATCAACACGTGCCTAGAAATTCGTGATCTTTCGCTAGAAATATCAAAGGAAAATATGTTTGAAAAGATCAAGAAAAAGAAAGTTCCATGCATTACCTACAGTGACACAGGGTGTAATTGTGTGCAAAAGTCATGGTTTGTATAACATTTAACATTGCCTGCATGCAATTAGTGTGCACAAGTGACTAATATACAAAGATGCCTGTATGCAACATCTGCAAGACAAGAAGGCACCCAACGGCTGACAGCTGATTAAGAGAGTAGTTGAACTATATGCATGGAACAAACTGAGGGTTTGACTTGCGCTTACATCAATAGCATAGACACATTAGAGCAAGTCCATCACCAACTTCCAAGTCTTAACCTTGAAAATATCAACTGGGGGAAGTTGGAAATCTTTGATAAGTTTAAGCAGGAGCCCCTTGAGTTAAAACCATTGCCCACTAGTATGGAATACATGTTTATGGAAAATCGATAATTATTGATGCTAAGCTTGCTCATCAAAAAGAGAGACTATTGAAGGTAATAAATAAATGGTTGAAAGAATTTGCTTGGTCATATCCCGAATTAACAGGAATAGATCCTAGGATATGCCAACATAGAATTTACACTGACCCCTCCATGAAGCCTCGAAGACAACTATAGAGGCAACTTAACCCAAAGCTTAAGTAAGTGGTTAAGGAAGAAATCAAACAACTTTTAAAAACTAGATTCATATAGCCCATTGCTGATAGTGAATGGGTTAGTCCCTTAGTTATTGTGCCCAAAAAGAGAGGTAAATGGAGGATGTGCATAGATTTTGGGTTATTGAATATGGCAACATTCAAAGACCACTTTCCGTTGCCATTCGTTGACCAAGTCTTAGACACCATTGCAAGGCAGTGCTACTATAGTTTTCTAGATGGGTACAGTGGGTACAACTAAATACAAATAGCCCCAGAAGACCAAGCCAAGACTACGTTCACTAGTCCTTGGGGAACATTTGCATACAAACAGACGTCGTTTGGCTTATGCAATGCCCCTGCAACATTTCAATGATTAGTTCTAACCATATTCCAGTAGTAGATAGGAAACAGTGTGGAGGTCTTCATGGATGACTTCTCTACCTACGAAGCAAACTTTAATCAAGCCTTGGACCAGTTAGAGAAAGTAATAAAATGATGTGTATAAACCAACTTAAGGCTCAACTAGCAAAAAGGACATTTAATGGTCCAAGAAGGCATTTTACTAGGACATAAGGTCTCACAAATAGGGATAGAGGTAGACCTCAAAAAGATCAAAGTTATCCAAGGAATTACTTGACAACCTGAAACTGTAAACTATATTCGATCATTCCTTGGACACACTTGCTATTATAGACACTTTATTAAGAACCTTTCAAAGGTTGCAAAACCATTGGTTAAACTAACAAAAAAGGATGTACCTTTCAAATGGATCAAGGAATGCGAATTGGCTTTCCAAACTTTAAAACAAAAGCTCATAGAAACACCCATTCTACAAGCTCCTGACTGGTCTAGACCATTCCACATAGTGACTGACGCATCCAACTATGCCTTAGGAGCTGTACTTACACAGTTAGATGGCCAAAAATGTCCTTATTACATCCACTATGCAAGTAGGAGAATTACTGGTGTACAACTTAACTACACTACAATAGAGAAAGAGTTAATGGCTGTAGTGTTTGTACTAGAAAAATTTAGGCACTATGTATTGGGTTATAAGGTATTTGTACATACAGATCATAGTGCAATATGGTTCCGAATGAATAAACCAATGGTGAGCCCTTGCATTATATGATGGCTCGTAATCTTACAGGAGTTCGATCTTACGATGATTGATCGAAAAGGCACCGAGAATGTAGTTGTTGATCGTTTATCTTGGTTGTGATGGGACAACAAAGAGGATGAGTATCTAATTTCTGATCATTTCCCTGATGAAATCCTCTTTGCAAGTGTAGTAACTAATCAATTAACCACGGAGACAAACTAGTATAGCAGTATTCTCACCTATCTCCTTAAACAAAAAACACCACAAGGCTTAGACATTAAAAAGAAATAACAATTTCTTCACTGAGCTAAGTATTTTATGGAAATCAATGGGCAACTTTATAAAGTATGTCCTGATGGCTTGGTTTGATGGTGCGTCCCCAATATAAATGAACTACGAGTTCTCTAAGACACTCATGAGGGTCCTTGTGGGGGTCATTATGCTGGGAGACGAACAACCATTAAAATCCTTCTTGTAGGATATTATTGGCCTACATTGTTTCAGGATGCCCATCATTTTGTCCAATCTTGTGAGTGCCATCAATGTGATGGGGGAATGACTGCTAGTATGGAGGATCCGCAACAATGGATTCAACATTTAGAACCCTTCGACATATGGGGAATTGATTTTATGGGGCCTATTACACCAATGTCCAATGGAAAAGCCTACATCATTGTTTCCATTGACTACTTTACAAAATGGGCAGAAGCAGCCACTGTTAAGGATTGTACATCATCTATAGCTGCACGATTTGTTCAATAACAAATCATAAATAGGTTTGGCGTGCCTCGTGCACTTATTTCTAACAATGGCACACATTTTACAGGTGCAAATTTTCGAAAGCTGATGTCATTCTTAGGGGTGAAACACAAACTAACTACACCAGGCTACCCTCAAGAGAATGGTCAAACTGAGGCCACCAATAGGGAGATTATGAAAATATTAAAAAGAACTATTAGCAAGTATAGGCAAGATTGGAGCACCAAATTGAATGATGCTCTTTGGGCATACCGCTCCACATGGAAACTCCCTATAGGCTACTCTCCCTATGAGTTAGTGTACGGGAAACTTCCAACGCTTCCCATTCAAGCAGAACTCCGTACACTATCTATGGTGTGTGATCTCAACCTTGACCTTGATCTAGCACAAAAAGAACAGTTAATGATCCATAACTTGCTAGATGAGAATTGGTTAGCCGCCATGTCATCTAAAAAATTGCACAAGGCCTTCAATAAATAATGTCATGACCTAAGGATTAAAAAACTTAAACATCAACCAGGAGATAAGGTTCTCTACTGGAATCCCACACATGTGCCACAACGAACAAAATTTCAAACGTTGCGGAAAGGACCTTATGCCATTCATGCAACGTTTCCTTCAGGGGCCATGATGATTTACAAACCTGAGAGCCTAGATAAGAAACTATTGGTCAACGTCCAACAAACCAAACCTTTCCATGAGCCTAGGACAGCCAGTACCAATGCTACCTCTGTTGGTGGACAACCTTGCTCGCTATTTCAGATTGGCTCCTACCACCTCAGTTGTGGGGGAGATGGCCACCAATGCTAACCATTCAAAGCCCTCAGTTATTTTTGTATTTTTGTTTTACACATTTTTGTTTTGCACATTTTTCAAATTTACTTATTTTTGTTTTACACCATCGTTCACAATTTTACTATTTCTTTGTTTGATTTACTTTTATTTGTCCTACAATAAGTGCTCACGATGGTGGATTGTATTATAATAATGTTGGTTGCTAATGTTTGGTTTT
>MNCI01017497.1:728429-741801 GCA_015680685.1 Gnetum montanum
CTTATTGGTAATGCTAAATAATACTTCATTCATAGCACTAAATGGAGAGTTTACTAGTAACACTAAATAATATTTCATCCATAATGATGCAAGGAGAGCTTATTGGTAATAGTAAATAATATTTTAAGTATAACGCTAGAGGGTAAGCTTCTCAGTAATGCTAAATAATATTTCATCCATAACATCATCATATTTGCTAAAGCAATCTATGGCTTTTATGTTTATGTCTTCTTATTGCAATGCATAATGAATAAAATTCTAACGCACATGAAATTATGTATGGAAACAATGATTCATGAAAATTCAAAATATTTTGCAGCATAAGATTTAGTACCAAAATTGGAATTAGTTATCTTTCTCATCATGCAATCATAGCAATTTGGCCATAATTATTATATTTTACATAAATTTCATAAAATGACAACTTGGATTAATTTTTAATTTTGGCTAAGAAGCCAACTACTAATCATAGATCAATGATGCTAAATAATATTTTTTCCATAATGCTCCAAGGAGAGCTTAACAGTAACAATAAATAAGATTTCATCTATAACATTCCAAGAACAGTCTATTTGTAATGGTAAATAATATTGCCACCATGACACTAGCATAGTTGGTCCAAGAAATCTGTGACTTCTATGTTTGTCTTCTTATTGCAATGCACAAGGAATAAAAATCTTAAGGACACAAGAAAATGCATAGACACAACAATATATGAAAATTCAAAATATTTTGCAACACAATATTTAGTATTGAACTTAGAGTTAATTATCCTTCTCATCATGTAATCATAGTAATATAACCAAAAATTTTATACGTAGAATTTGGTAATTTGGATGATGTTTAATACAATAGATGAACTAAACTTCAGCTCTATTTTTGCAAGATTTTCTTGGCCAAATTATATGTATATATATTAAATATATAACTAAGCTAGTTTACCTACAATAAGGAGGCTTGGTCTTTGCTAATTGAAGATGGTTTGCACTAGATGTAGTGTTTACAAGATTAGGTAGAAATGAGACTAAATCATAGATGAAATCATCACTACTTAGAAGAAAGCTAGAAAGGTAATGATTGATTAAGAAATCTATTGAAAACAACATGTGAAGGTTAAATGAGTGAGAGATGATGATTAAAATTAATCACTTGTGATGATTGATCAAGAAATATATTAAATCCAATATGTGAAGCTTAGATGGTATGATCAAAATTGATCACTTACAATGATTGATTAAGAAATATATTAAAAAATATGTGAATGTCAAACGATGTGACCAAAATTGACTTCTTTTCTTGACTTGAATAAGAAATATAAAATATTGAATCTAAATCCATAGGGTAATTTAATCCGTTGGTGGCTCATAAAGAATAATATTTAATACTAGAAGCTTTTCATGAGAGATGAGATCTAAATAATTCTCAACAATGTTGAGGTCATACTAATACATCCTATGCAGAGATTGGTATGAAGTAACTTTTAAATTGACATTTATCTATAAATTTTCTTTTTCCTTCAAGAGATTATGATTTTAACACATGATATTAGTTTTATTGGTAAATGCATTTTCAAAAACTACATTGAATTTTATTATACTCATGAAGTTAATAAAGGAGGTGTTGTTATTCTAATTAATACAAAATAAAATAGAAAAGTCTTAAATTTTAACTTTGAAAACCTTGGAAGACTAATGTGGATTACTTGTCAAAGTAAAAAAAGGAGACTTTGTAATATTATTACTCTTAATAATTTGAAAGATAGATAAGAGGTTTGAAAATATCTTCTATCTTTGCCTAAAATTCCTCCAAAAATGTCTTCTTTAGAAAGTTATTTAGATAAACTTAGCGGTCTTCATCCTAATCTCTTCTTTTGAAAAAGAAGTTTAATGCAATTTTAAGGAAAAACATTTTCTTTTTCACGTTAGATATTTATTCCTATATCATTCTAATGAGAACAATTATACTTTGCATAATTATTAGTAAGAAAATGATAGAATTTATTATCAATTTGAAAGATTTTATATCTCTAATGTTTTTTTATAGAAGCCTACAAGTAAAGTGGAAGTACATGCAGATGTTACTTTTTCAAACCATTTTCCTATCAATATTTTTCTTTGTAGGATTAATTCTTCTTCCTTCTAAAAGTAGGAGCTTTTGATATAAATGCTAATATGTTCATAGGAACCAATGAGAAAATTCTTTATAGAATATAGGAAAAATCTACTAATTATATTAGTTGGATTGATTGGTGGCAACAAGCTACTTTTAGAGTTAGAAATTATGAAAGATAGTTCGGAAAGCAATTTGTTAAGTGAAAATATCAAGTTAAAGAAGAGCTTGTAGAATTTGTCAAGAAATTGCAAATTTTTTAAGACCAGAATCCCTTTGATTTTCAAACATGAAAGGTCTTGGTTATAGCTCGTTATGCAAAATAATGTTGAAATATTTTTGAAGCTAAAAATGTTATTATTAAAAGGTGCATGTCCTGGCTAAAAATTAAAGATGAACTTTGCAAGAAGTTTTTTAAAATTTTCAAAGAAAAGGATCAAGTACCTAAATTAAAATCACTTTATTTAAATGATATCATCACTATAGATCCTTATATTATTAACATTTTTTTACTAGTCATTTTTCTTTTAAAGGCTTTTGTAAGGAAATCTTCAAGGCCTATAGTATGCATAATCCTCATTTTATAATAGAAACACATTGAAATATTATTGGATTACAAATTACAATGGAAAAAATGAAAGCAGCAACTTGTAGTTTAACAAATGATAAAAGTCCAAGACTTGATGATTTTCTAATTGAATTTTTTTAAAGAAGAATTAGGATATTATTTGAGAGGATCTCTTTCATGATTTCCAAGAAGTTATTAAAGTTCTTTTGGTAAAAATATTAATAAAGGTGGGATTCATTTTCTTCCTAAGAATGGAGATCTTCAACATATTGGTAATTGGAGACTTATTACTCTTCTTAACAATACTGATAAAATTTTAGAAAAAAGCATAGCTTGCCAAATTTAGAATATTATAAAGAATATCATCAAACCTTAGCAAACACGTTTTCTTAAAAATAGACATATCTTAAATAATATTACTGTAGCTTAGGAGGAAATGTAGTGGGCTTCTGATACTAACCAAGACATTTCTTTATTTAAGTTAGATTATGATAAAGCTTATAACAACTTTAAATAGAATTTAATTAATCTATTAAGCAACATAGGAAAGACTTTTCTAGAATTGCTTGGGATATTTGCACTAGTAGTAAGAAAGATGGAGGACTTAGCCTCATTAATTATTATAACTAGGGTATTTTTTTATAGTAAAATGGATTGCAAAGTGCATTGATTGAGATGATGGTTGGATGCTCCTTTGAAAAAAAAAATTATGTAAGGAAAATTTAAAACGATAGTAGTTGATCTTTTAATATCTTTTTTTTTACTATCTTCTTTTACCTAACACCATTTCTATTTTTGATTCTCCTATTTTTTAAAAAAAGTTTAGAAGACATGGTACAAGTTTAGTAAGTATTGAAATTATAATAATATTACTATTTCAGAAAATATGCTTAAGTAAATTAGTCCATGGTGGCTTCTTTTTAATGAAGAAGTTTGGGCTACTAATTCATCCCGATTGTGTATCACTTGGAGCAAATTTACTATGATTACAGTTTCTTATCTACATATGCATGATAAATGGATTACATGGAAGAAGGCTTCTAGACTATGGTGTGAATAGAAAGAGAAAAATAGATTTTTAAGTATTAATTTTTGATCTTGAGAATTTATTTAAAGTTGATAATAGTTTGCATCAAGTATTTTAGACATTTTGTGCAAAGATGGTAGATCTATATTTCCTTTTAACTTCAAAGTTGCTTATAATATTATTACCAAGAATGATTTTATTCATAAGAAATTCAATAAAGCTTAGAAAATACAATTATCATTTCACTTTTGGATAAGAAAAATGGAACATATTTGAAGAGCTTTTATCTTTTCTCAAATTTGTATATTTTATGATGTCTTATTCATCAAGGTCTTTTATTAGCATTCATTTCCAACATATGAGAATTGTTTCTCCTGAATATCCTCTTTGTGGAAGTAAAGAATCATTCTTTTATGTGTTTTCTTCTAAGTATCCAGTTACACAACATGCTTGAAAATAGACATCTAAAATTTATAACAACTTGTAACCAAGCATCAATGATATCATTCATGGGAATCAACCTAGTTTTTCTACTTTCTTTCTTTGCATTTGGAAATATCTTCAATTGCTTGTTATCTATTATATTTCAAAGCTTGGGTGTCCAATTATTTTTTACCAAAAAGAGCATAATTATGACCTTTCTCTAGGAGATACATATTAGATTCTAAAAGATGTTTCTTTTTAGTTAAAACATTAAGTAGAAAAATTTTTATTGAAAACTAAAAAACTATTTTGTTTCTTACAATATTAATTTCTTTTTGTTTTTGAGGTTCTAGTTGGAAAAGCTTTTAGGTTTAGTTGCTATTTGTTTATTATTTTTGACCAATGCTTTCTTTTTCATTTAGAGAGAGTTTTCTCCTTTCTTTATAAGAAACTTCTTAGTAAGAAGTGAAAACATGTAAAGATGCTTTTGAACAAGGGTAGACTTAATTCATTTCCTACCTTAGATGGGTTGCTTTTCAAGATTGGTTTTAATGATAAAAACTTGAAAGTGTAGCATTAAAACCATTGGGCTTTTTAAAGACTCTTTCTTCTATGTTATTAATTTGATGTACTCTAAATATTTTTTAAAATTATTATCCATTATTTTAAGGTCCAACCGACACTTCCCTAATGAACCATATAAGCCACAACTATACAATGCTTAGTTTCATAATCCTTTCAGATCATTTGTAATCATTGGTAATTAATTTTAATGAAAAGGTATGACTTGTAACCTAGGAACCATTACAACCTTTTTATGAAATATAAGAAAATAGTAATGAAGCTACAAATTGATGAGTGGTGAGGTACCCTTATGCCCAACCATATGAATCAGTAAGGCATTCACATGCGATTCAGTCGTGGACCTATAGTTTTCTAGTGCACTAGTTCTTCTAAAAAGTGAAATGGGCGTTGAGAATGTTCATTGTCTTCCCAACTACAATTGTGAGGCTTAAGGATATGGTTTAAGTGTACTTGAGGTACATGATTTTTATTATTTTATGTTTTACAAGTTTAATCACCTACAACAAGAATGAAAGGTAGAGTAATTTAAGATCTAATTCTTTAACTACCTAGGTAGCTTAACACAAGTACTCATCCCACTTTCCTGGATACATCCTGAACACATATAGCACTACTGGGCTACCAAACATTAAGCATTTTTGTGTTGCCAAGCACTATATGGATGCTTGTATTCATTAACAACTAGAAATTAATTGCTTAATTAAAGTGCATTAAAGTAAAGTGCATGAAAGTACAGTGCATTAAAGGAAACATTAATCTATTCTTGGTGCTGCAAGGATTGTCAAAAGGGTTTGTTTTTATTCCCATCACACTATTGTGCTCAAGTACATCAGTGTTCGAACAAAGATTCGTACACACTCAGACTCCTGCTATGGGCACTCAGAAAATATTCTAACTTTGCAAAAATAAACTGCAAGGGCTTCACTACTCTATGCAAAAGCTATGAAAAACTACCTTCAAATTATGAGCCCAAGTGCTATATTTATAGGCTAGCATATATCTTGTGATATCGGATATCCAACATCACATCCTAGGCTTTGACATTGGGTATCCAATGTTGAGGCTCTGATATTAGAGCATGTGAAAACATGATTCATCACACATGTGTATAGAATAAAAAAATGGAGAAAGAATTAGTAGATTAATTAAAAAAAATACTAAGAAACAAAAAGAATAGAAGTTTGTGATATATGAAAGTTATGATACACACAACTGATAAAGTGAAGGTAGTTAGTAACTTAGAAAAATGAAGAAATGCAAGAAGGTATTACGAAGCACAAGATTCGTAATGAGTACCCAAGCCCCTCAACCAAAAGATTTAAGAAGTGACTTGTAAGTTATGAAGTAAGTGTTATAGGAAACAAGTATAATCCCAATAGCATTAGATTTAATTTCTTAAAGAGGAAGATAAGATCATCAAGAAGGTTATGATGAAGAAGAAAAAAGAAGAGTAAGATTTATGAAGATGTATTTCATGAAGCTTAGAAAATCAAGATAGTGATTTTTAAAATCAAGTCAGAGTGACTAGTACACTTATAATCATAAAGATAATCTGAGTTAAGTTCATAAGGAACTAGTGAAGCATGAAGCAAGATTAGGAGTAACTATAGAGTACAAACTAATGTGATTAAGAAGAATAATATGTGTGTATATTCAAGAATTACAATCTTGTTGAAATTATAAATTACATTTTAGGTTTTATTATAGACTAAGATCCTTGAATAATTAAAGTTTTCCAAGAGTTGTAAAACAAAACTATAACATGATATTAGTGCATAGAGGTTTTCTATGAGATTAAGTTGTTATGAATTAAAAAGGAACATAATATTAGTTATAAATATGGGAATGAAGTGATGTGTTAATGGAGTGAAATGATTCGTAAACCAAAGATAGTTATATGTGGTAGTTGGTAAATTAGCATTATATATGAAGTAAATGAGTATGAAACAAAATACAAGATGGTGCATTGAAGATCATAAGAATGGAGTAGAGTCAAGATTGAAAAGAGGGAAAAATTAAAGAACATGGAACCTGTCCATGAACAAATAAATATTTTAAAAATAACCCTAAGAAAAATGTTAGAGACTCTTCTAACATGAAATAATTAGTGTAGTACCAATGTGAATCATCCAATCATCAAACATTGTATATAGTATATTATTTACACACTTATGCAAATTGAAGACAACTTGGATGAAGTCATACATCACTCAAAGAAGAAAGATGATTCTAATCAAATTTATGAAGACAAAAGATTGCAAGGAGATAAGAATTGTGCATGAGTCAAGAAATCATATGATCATCACTAGAGGCTTATGAATAAATCTCAGCTTCTTAAGCCCTAATAGAAAAAATGATTGAATTCCTGTTATCCTAGATTGTTTAATGTGAATTTGTCCCATGTAACACTTGGAAGAAATAAGTTCAATTACTATAAAACTTAACTTGTTCTCTTTGTAATCCTACATAAATAGGAAAAGGAATAAAAAGAAGAAAAATGTTTCATAATAATTCATTTTATGATAAAATTTCATTGCCATAAAATATTAATTGCATAATGATTTTACAAGCAACCATAAATAACAAATACACAAGGATTAAAATCCCTAATTTGTAATTCAAGAAGGGTCTTATCAATTTTAAGGGTTTTAGTGTAAACAATAAGAATTTTCATTTGTGAGTGCTTGAGGATCAATTTGTGCATATTACATATAGCATAGAAGTGTTTTATCTTCTTACAAAATGAATCTAGATACGAAAATCAACTTTGATGCAATTCTAGCTAATAAGGAAGTATTTGTGATGTTTTTGATAACCCCATTATAGGGCAAGCTTAACTTCAAATGCACCATTACATTTTGCTCAAACTATTTATAGTTGATGGTGGAACTAGTAGTGCATGAGTAGCTAGAAGAGGTCAGAATGGAGGGCTATGTAAATTTTGAAGTCAGAATACTAGAACTTATGTTAGATGAAAAATTAGACTAATCCTTGAACACTAACTATGAGAAAATAATAAAAATATTTTATTAGGGCAAGTGTATCTATATATCCATCAATTAAGAAGTTATCAATTTTTTTTATCAAATATAAAAATATGTATTTATCATTTATGGATACATGAATCATTAATGTAAATGCCTAGTATCTAATTTTCTATCTAAGTATTGTCTATAAGATTGTTGTGCAAGTTTTTGGATTAATATTGACCTATTGGATGAACTTGTAAGATCCATGTGTAAAATTTACAACAACTAGATAAATTTTTCTAATCATTATATAGATGTTCAGTGGGATGTTTTCAAGATCTTATTTTATATTCAAGCCTAGAAACTAAAGTACACATGGGTAAGATTCATAGTGTATTATTTTTTGTATCTACAAATTTGGTTTTGGAGGACTCCTTACACTATTGGTAAAGATATTTTGTAATAAGGAATTACCTACTTAATTTTTAATGCATATGCTAATTCTTGTTTTGCTAATGGAAAAAGAGGTTATGAAGTTAAATAAAAAATGAGGGTAATGGTTCGAGAAACATCACTTTTATCCATGGAAGAAAGAACGATCATAATCACATCAGGTACTAGCATGAGCATGAGAATGACATTCAAGCATATAATGCCTACTACTTGATGAGGTTAAGATTCTTCAAAGAAGACTAAAGCCATAACTGTTGTTCATACGAATATATTAGAGAAAGATAGGGATATAACACTTCATGAAAAAAGACAATAACTTGGTAATGAGTTTTTTCTTGTCTCTTCTCATAATTATGTTGACAAGGTTGATCTTAAGTTTTTTATAAGTATAAAATTTCCTGATGTTACTGCTTTAACAAAAAGTCATCAAGTTATGAATACAAATAAGACAACATATATCTTAAGGGCTTGTATTGACTTAATGTCTACTAATACTTGTAAGTTAATTTGGGTACATAATTATCTACCCCAGATAAGGATCCCTTATTTTGATGAATAAGATAATTATAAGAGCTTTTAGAAAAAAAATATTTTAATAATGGAGCAAGGATGTAGATGTAGTAATCAAGAGGGAAGTAGAATATTGACTAGATTCTAGGGAACAAAATATCTTAAATAATCATGAGATTACAAAAGTAGGAGTATATTTATATGTGGAATTCATGATTCATTATGTAGAATTCTAGAATGATAACATTGCATATGTTGTTATGAAACTGTCAATTATTCAGAAAGAAAAGGAAGACTGAGATACTATGCTGCAATCTCATATTAGCAAATATGGTAAAATGAAGAAGGATTTCTAGAAGTTTGCACAAATCATGGAGTGATACAAAGTTTATATGAGGCCCAAGTTATAGTTGGATCAAGAATAAGGATAGGAAGCTCTACTTACTAATTTAAAGAAAGAAGTTAAGGATAAAAATTATTGATTAAAGAAAGGCATGAAGAATATTTGTAACATAAATCAGGAACTTATAGGTAAGAATTAAGAATTACAAGTAAACATCCAAGAAGATTGCATGGCAAAAGAATATCACTTGAAATTAATTGCAAAAAAGATGAGGTTGCTATCTATAAAGAGGAATGTAATATCCTCCTTCCTAAACCTTAGGTTAGGGAGTTTTATATTGGATAAAATTCCTAATGAATAATTGACCATGATAAAAATAAGGTTAAAGAACATGCTACACAATGAAAGATAAGAAACATAGTGAGAAGCCATGACTTAAAGAAAGAAAAGAAACTAAATAGTGGAAGGAAAGAAACACATAAATATAAAAATACATAAATCATATAACAAAAATAAATCTAACTAGAAAGAAAATAATACAAACATCCTCTAAAAATATGTAAAGAACAAGAGAATTAAATAAACTACAAAATTGAATCTCCATGATTATATAATCCACATGATATCAAAGGTCTAAACCATATATATTCCATAAATCCAAAAGCTAGAAAAATAGAAATGATGTCTAACAAAAATAGGAACAACTCAAAAAACCATTCAAGGTCTCCAATATCCACTCAATTTAATCAAGTTGCAATAAAAATAATTTATCAAATAAAACTTAGTGAGAAATCTTAGCATCATCTCCATCCAATGAATGGGAAGATCTCATGGAAGTTACGTGAAACATGGCTGACTTGCAAAAAGAATTAACTCAAGAACATATACATAAGAAAACATACATATAGTCAAAAATTGATCCATAAAACATAATCAATACCAAATTAATAACTCTAATTATCACCATAAACAAGGAGGCTAGCACAAACTGCACTTAGTGTCAAATGTGTGTTGTCAAGTTATCAAGTGTACTTTCCAACTCCAAAAGCAAACTATATCCACATAAAATGTCAAATTACCATGCACATGGATTTATTATTAGTCTTAAACTAAATTTGAAGTGTCTCCAAGTCTTATTTCATATGTTCATGAACATACTAGTGCTAAAGATGTCTAACAAGATCACCTCTAATGTTCTAGAGGAATTAAACAAAAAGGATCAATGAGTCATGGAATCACCCTCTCATGTAGGATGAGGCCTACAATGAAATCCATATTGATTCATTCTAGTGGAGGTCAAGCACCAACCATCTCCAAGGAGCCCATATCCAATTGGTCATACAAACTTGATAGTAGCTCCAATATTCAATCAAACAACAAGCATATAAACATGACATCCAAAATGATGGTGGAGGGCAAAAAAAATCAAAATAATTCAAATCATAAAGGAAAATCCAATAAACCAATGGATCCTCCAAAAAGGCTTTAGTTCAAAGAGTACTATATCACCATCAACATTAAATAAATCACATGGAACGTTAGCATTGATAAGGAACCAATCCAAACACCCAAGGAGATCTCATGTATCTCAAACAATATTCCAGTGATACCATATATACAAAAAGGGAAAGAATTCTATATCTTTCAAACAAACTGATTAAGCCACAACAATAAGAAGGCCAAAACCTCCAATAACTAGAATCATGTAAAGATGAAACCTTAGATGATACAATGACCACTTATCCAAGAAAGGGACACCAAACTTGAAATTCCAATAAGAATATTAATGAAATTGAGGTATGGAAGAATGCATACAAGAGGACCTAATGGGTTAACAAGATAGGATAAATATCCCAAAATAATCAATAAGAAAAACCACCAATTGATCAAGGTTAAGTCCAAACAACAAACACTCATGTAAAGAAAAAATATCCTATCTTTAAAAACCCAAAGGAGAACATAATGAATTCATCAAAGGTGAAAGATTTGATAGGGTTTTACGAAGCTTTAGAGTTAATAAAACCAAGTTCTAGGTCAAACTAGAGGATCAAGCATCATAAAAATCAAGTTTATTACATTGCTAGGTTCTTACGGTAGACATCTTTGGAAATAGAAGATATTCAATAAGAAACATCTATGGCTAGGGAGAGATGTCTATAGAAAGTGAGAGCTATCTTCTCAGAGGGAAAGACATATACAGGTAGGATGAGACATCTACATTTGATAGGATATGTCTTTGGTAGGAAAGATATGTCTCTAGGCTAGGAGAGACATCTACACTTGGTATAATATGTCTAGCATAAAGATGAGACGTCTTCCTATAGTTCTTGGCTTATGGAAGATATGTCTTTTCAAGACCAAAGACACCTAGTACAAGTGGGAAAAGGTCAAAATTTAGCTAGGATGAGATCAAATTAGTGAAAAATGATAGGAAAAGCCATATGTAAGCATTCAACAACCCAAAATCAATAATCAATGAAGAGTAGGAGTAACACATTGGTAGAACCAATGAGGAAAACTTAAATTGATAAAATATAATGCTAGAAAATTTCATAATGCAAGGAATCACACCCACATAACTAAGATATCAATATCATTGAGGAAATAAGGAATCACCTAAAATCATCAAAAAAGTGTAGGTACTAAGATATGCATTCACTAGGGCTTATGATCAATTAAGGACTGATGAACGGTGAGGTACACCTACGCTCAACCATACGAATACGAGTGTTTCACACATGATTTGGTCAAATTTCAAGGACTAAATACTTATGCACCCTTGTTGAACAAGGATGGGTTGGTTGATCGTTGTCTTCCCAAGCTTACCTGTATGTCATGATTGTATGGTTAAGTAAGCTTGAGGCATATGATTTTTATATCTTTTATGTTTTCATGTCTTGTGCTAATAGGGAAAGAGAGAGATAACTAGGTGACTAATTTAACTTAACTACTCATTAACTAAGTTCTAACTAATCCTGACACCAGCATCCATTTCGACTTGTCATACACATCTTGAACCAATGCAATACTGTTGGGATTACCAAACACTAATCGTTACTGGGTTACCAAGCATTACATGCATGCTTGGAGTGGTCGTGCTTGTGTAATTTAACAATTTTCTTAATTGATCAAAATGAATTGTTGTGCTAATAACAGAAATGTAAAGTGCATAAAATAAAATAAATGCATAAGAAAATAAAATAAAAGAAATACATAAGAAAACAAATCTCAAGTGCTGCAAGGATGAATCAAAGAGCTCACCTTTATTTCCATACACAAGGTGTGCTTAGGTACACAATGCTTGAATAAAGATCCATCCACACTTAGACCTCCTACTACAGGTACTTGGAAAATACTCTAACTTTCAAACAGACTACAAGAGTTTTGCTACTTGACTGTTGAAAGACTTCCTTCCAATTGTGCGCTTGAGCACTGTATTTATAGAGTTGGGAGCAACTACTCTAATAAGTAGAGTAACCGCTCTAATAATTAGAATAACTGCTAAAGTAACCACTAGAGTAATATATTACAACATTAGTGTTCATGACCATTATGGTGAACACTTAACCACTCTAATCATTAGAGTAACCACTAAAGTAACCACTCTAATAATTTGAGTAACTGCTAGAGTAACCACTAGAGTAACTGCTCTTATCATACCCCCACAACTGAATGAAAACTCTTCCTCGAGTTCCTTACAATATATTGGGAAGGTATGGGATTATTGGCTAATTGACAATTGACGATGAAATGGGATGATAGACTCTATGTGCCCAGTGAATGGATCAATAAGCATATTACAACATTAGTGTTCATGACCATTATGGTGAACACTTGTGCATAAATGACATCCAAGCCTTTATTTGGTAGCTTGAAGAGAAAAAGAGAGAGAGAAAGAAGATGGACTGTGTTGCCACCAATGCTAAGATTGCACCTTCTATTGTTTATCCATAGCCACGCCACCAGACTTGCTCCTTTCGTAAATGCTCCAGTTTTGGTCCATCTTGTGTGGTTGCTCAAAGCCCAATCCATTGTTTTTATGATCACCATCTACACACACAACACAGTCACAAATGAACAAGGATAGATAAACCACAATGCAGTTGATACCTTTCCTCAATATGAAGCACATTGGCTGAGTTTTGGTTATGGCAGAAATTGGTTTAGAGATTTATCATAGGTGACTACCCAAGGTGTAGGGGTTAGGTGAATAGTAAAATGGAGAAAATTGAAAAATTTGTGCCAGGGCCCCCACAACTAAGAGCGAACCTATGGTAACTATAAGATGGAAAAATATGAGGAACAAGAAAGATGGAAAAAATAAGAACTGCAATGCTAATAAAATGGATGTCATGGATGGGGATGAAACAAGAGATGATTGATTG
>MNCI01017497.1:749542-792727 GCA_015680685.1 Gnetum montanum
ATCTGTCCACACTTAGACCTCTTGCTATGGGCACTTGGAAAATACTCTAACTTTCAAACAGACTACAAGAGTTTTGCTACTTGATTGTTGAAAGACTTCCTTCCAATTGTGCGCCTGGGCACTGTATTTATAAACTTGGGAGCAACTACTTTAATAATTAGAGTAACCACTCTAATAATTAGAATAACTGCTAAAGTAATCGCTAGAGTAACCATTCTAATAATCAGAATAGCTGCTAGATTAACCACTCTAATAATTAAAGTAACTGCTAGAGTAACTGCTAGAGTAACTGCTAGAGTAACCACTCTAATAATTAGAGTAACTACTAGAGTAACCGCTAGAGTAACCACTCTCATCAAGGAAAAAATAAAAACCAAGATGGACTATCAAAAATGAATGAAAATTTTCAAAGATTCAAAACTATGTATCAAATAAAACCAAATTACATTCTAATTTCAAACAAGAATCATAGTAGAACTAGTCATTCTATAGTAATCAATAAAGACCCATTGAGCAAAAAAATCCATTTCCATAAAATTATTGATAGAATGTTCACATAATCCATACCTAAAATTGATGGAGAGAAATTCCAAAAATCATGAATTACCCTCCCAAAAATCTACAAAATCATCATCTCAAGATGATCGAATTAATACCCATTAGCCCACAATGACATCATAAAAGAATATGGAATTTTATATTCTTAAATCCATTTGACAAATGTGCAGAAAACTATAAATGTAAATGGAAAGGATCCAAGATCTCTTACCTCTGAATCTACATGAATAAATCTACAAGAGAAGAGAGTAATACAACAAAGATTCAAGAAACAATGTAATCAATCCAAAATCCACTAGCTTCAATCTTTTCACATTACCTGTCTCAAATCATCAGAGTGTGTGGAATGAAAGAGCCATGAAATTTTTAATGGAAGATTAATAAAAAATCATGGAATAGGAGAAAAAACCAATTACGAAAAAAAATATTAAACTAAAAGAATATTTCCATCTATCCTTTTCTCCTTATACATAACTTCCTCTCCTCTCACGTAACATCCACACATAATAAAATAAGTAATAAAGAAAATGGCATAAAACAAATATTTCCAAAAATCTTCTAATCAACTTGATGAGTGGCAAGGTACCCCTACACTCAACCATACGAATAACAAGCATTCATGTACAATTCGGTCGAATTCCATGGATGGGACTAGTTGTGGCATTTAGATCATTATGCTTTGATCATAGTTCGCTATCTTCCCACTTGGACTAGTGGTAGCTTTGTCACGTATGGTTTAGTCCAAAGCAAGGTGTATGATGTTGTTTCTAATTCTATGCTACTCCTGATGATGATAAAGATATGGATTAATTAAACTAATGAATACTAGAAAACAAGATCTAAACTAGCCTATGGGTGATGAGCATCTGCACTTAATCGTCCATACACATCTTGGACTTTGTGAGGCTACTTCTAGGATTGCCAAGTGTATGTCACTAGTTATGCCAAATGATACACTTTTGGATTACCAAGTATTTCCACTTAAACACTCATGATTAAGGCATACACATTCTGCTTAATGAAAAAAATAGTAAATATCAATAAATGAAAATTTTTAACTAAAGAAAGCATTACATAAGTAAAGCAATAATATTAATCTAAGTGGATGCTACAATGATGCAAGTAATCTCAATCTTTATGTTTAGTCATGTAACGTGTCCAAGTACGTCACACTCGAACAAAGGTATTGTACGATTACAAACATCACTCTGTTGACATGCATTGGGAATATTCTAACTCTGGAGAAAAAAACTACAAGAGCTCCACTACTTTGACTAAAAAAATATATGGAAATCATGAGCCTGAGCCCTATATTTATAGATCGGAGTTTACCCTACAACATCAGGTATTCGATGTTGCATCCTGGCTCCAACGTCTCGTACGTGACATTAGGGCACTAATATAAGGCTCTGACATCAAGGCTAGGAAAAACATGACTTATAATACTTACTTACAATAAAATTAAAACTAATTAAATTAAATATAATCCAATCAACTACAAATTCTACATAACAAACAAGGTCATAAAATATACTCTAGGAATTACAAGCAAATCATAGATGACCAGCCATGCCATGCTTCCAACCATCCTCTTATGAAATCCTACCACACTTAACAATAGGATTAGTGCACATTAGTTGAATGTTAATACACACACACACACAAACACACACCAAAAGACACATAATAACATTAATACACCCAACCATCTCAAAGCCATCGATATGAAATACTAAGTGCTCAACCATAAAATATATCAAACTATTAACATACATGACACACATTCAAGCACAAGCAACAAAATCTTGATACCTATCATATTTAGCAAAAATATCACAAATGAGGCTTCTTACAAGAAAATTTCAAAATTAGGATGGGAAATGGAGCTCTTAAAGGCATCCATAAATCAAAAGCAACTAGAGGTTCCTTCTTCTTCTACATCATCATGTACTATTTTTTCTACTAAGGCATAGTCCCAAAGGTATAGTTCCAAGTCATTGAATCATCCCCTACATTCTCATATTCTCTTATTATGAAATAGAATCTCCCTTATCAATTCTACAAATTGATACCCAATGATGTATTGTTTGAAAAATAATTAAAGTTTGCAGTTTTTTCTATTTTTCAAGAGCATAATGTCATTTTTTATTTCTACAAATTTATGAGTGAAGGGTAGTAATTTTATCAATTTCTATGAAGTGTAATTCTTTATGACTAGCCACTGTAAAGTATTGTACAATCATAAATATCCATGATTACTCATTGAATTCACAAGAAAATAATGAATGGGGTTATGAAACTAATGCTTGAAGGAAAGTGTTAAACTATATAATTCATAACTGTATAATCATTAGTTTTGTAATCCTTCTAGATCATTTATAATTATTACATTGTCTTGAGACCTAGTCTTTTCGGAATGTACTTAGGTGTAATCACAAGACTATGTTGGCTTAGTATTCCATTCATGACTTTATTAATTGAATTCCCCAAAGTCAAGAGAAATGGAAGTGTTGTTGAAATAAAAATTTTGTTGCAACAACACTACATATGGTATGGATTTCACACAATAGATGGGGTTTTCAATAAGAAAAGGGTCATCTTAATGTACTTACTAAATTCATCATCATTAATTATTCTACTATTCTACGTTACCATTGTGATACTTTTCTAGCTTAATATTACATTTGTTTTGGGTTATTCTATTACTAGAATATGTAATATTTTTCTGATTTGCTTCATGTATAACCTTTTATTATTAGATGTGTCTTAGACATCATAGAGCTAGTGATGAAGTGTAAATTTGTTGCCGCATTTACTAGGCTGTGTATATGGGACCTCGTATACGTGGCCCCGTCGACGCATCCTCCCATGCGTCAACGTGGCCCCGTTTACACAGCACCTAGTTCAACCTATAAATAAGAGGGCTTCTGCCTCTCTTAGGTACCTTTTTGTCATTTGTAGCAAAGATCTTGTAGTTTTTTCATGCAAGAGATAGAATATTTTCCAAGTGCCTGCAGTAGGTGTAAGAAAGATGTTTGACTCTTTATTCGAGCACTGATGTACCTGAGCCCATTGGAGCGAACGAAAATAAAGATGAGCTTTTCAATCATTCCTTGCAGCAATTGGATTTAGTTATTTAATGCATTTAATAGTTTAATCTTTCTATGCTTTAATAGTACTTAAGTTTCTCTTGTTATTATTTTAATCGCTCTTGCTCATTTATAGTTTGTAGGAACCATAACTACGACCATCTCGAACATAAACCCAACGCTTGGCAACCCAGTGACACTTAACATCTAGTAACCCAGTAGTGGTTAGGGGATGCTTAGGATGTGCATGGAAGATGGGATTAGATACTTATGCTAGGAATAGTAAAGTTATAGATTAGATAATATTTCATTCCTTACTTTCCATACCTTAATTAGACGCCAAAAGATAAAGTAAAAAGCCATAAAAATCAGTTGCCTCAATCTCACTTATCCATCGCAATCAGAACAATACAAGTGAGATTGAGAAGACAATGACCATTTTAACAAAGGGTTTTGTTGGTTAAGGGTCTAGTGTATGTTAAGTGCTTATAGTCTATGGAATTCGACCGAGTCGCGTGTGAACGCTCGTGATTCGCATGGTTGGACGTAGGGGTACCTAGCCGCTCATCATTGGCACCGTTGCTGGGGACTGTTAGTCTTACATGTGCCAATTAACCTTAGCAAACTTATTATTAACATTGTTGGAATGGACCTAGGATAGTAACATTTACGCACGCTAGGCAGATTAAAGTAAAAAGTAAGGTACATCAATTTAATGGATCATCTAACACCCAACATATCTTCTTCTCACATGCGAGATGGATCCAACCCACTGATGCCACAAGAATGTTGGGTGGTATATAAGCATCCCAATGAATATGTCCCTGAGTTCACATTCATCCTACATCAGGATGAACATCTGCGATGGCGGGACATGGAAAGTAACATTGTACTACCACCTGATCAATCGGCTCCTAGGATGTTGTTCCACAATCTTGCTAGATTAGGCATCCAAGACCATGGTGCGGAGTACGTTATGGAAGACTATGACTACCAGGACTATTGTCCCACTGAGGCCCAATGGGTACGAGATCAGCAGTAGGTAGAACGATACGAACACATGAAGGGAAAATAATTCAGTAACCCCTTATTCTTGTAAGGGTTGTAGGACGATGGGAAGCCTATATTTCATGACTCCCATTCAGTTAAACTTCCTATGGGGCATCAGATCCTCCAGTCCATCATCCAAAACAAGTAAGAAAGTGACTAGGACCCCTAGGATGATGGTGGATCATGCAGGAAAGGTCACAGCACAAGCGAAGATGGGCAGGAAGATTGAGGCCACCACTAGAGCAGAGGGGGAGATCGACACTAGGGTGGCGGTGATCCCTCTCCCTCTTCTCCATCCTCTCGCTCCCCACTACCTTCATCTATTTTAGACTATGATCATAATCATGGTAGGAAGGAGCAAGGTGATGGTGGTTGTAAGCACCAAAAGGAACAACATGAGGGAGCGCGTGCCCAATCATGCAAGCCTCACCATCATGAAAGGAGGGGTACCCGTAATCATCATAGATAGCATGGTGCTTAGCGGGACTATGACTCGGATGAACCATTGATGGCTACTCGAAGCATGATTCATATTACTAAGGTAATTTAGATCCCTAGTAGGCACTTGAAGGATAGCTGGATTAGATGCATTGATATGAACAACATCCCTAGTTTGAAGGGGGATACAATTATGATCCACAAACTCACTTGCAAGTGTTCCATGATGCTTGAACCCTGCAAAATATTGATAATGATTGGTAGAAGCTTAAGTTGTTCCCACACACACTCATCAAGGAAGCAAAAAGTTGGTATCGGTCTTTGGAACCAGAATCAATCAAAAGATGGAGTACAATGCTTGATATTTTCAATGACAAGTATTAAATGTACTCTCGAGTGGTGAATCTAAGATGTCAAATACAAGGTTGGAAGCAAGGGAATCATGAACCCTTGGATGCAACCATGAGTAGGTACTATTCATTGCTACATCAGTGCCCTGGTCATGGCTACTCTCAGCGGGCACAACTTCGCCATATCATTGATGGGCTCTGATTTGAAGCAAGGAAGATCCTTAGTGTGTACACCCAAGGATGATTATCAGAACTAAGGGTCCATCAACTGTAGCGCCTCATTGAGCAAGTGGCCAAAGAAGAGGGGGAACTCAGAAAGAAGGAGAGTACAAAAGAGTTTAACCAAGATCCTTTCCTCAGGAAAAGAAAACTCCAATTTTGTGAAGATGAGGAGGAATCACCATTGGAAGTAGCAATGAACCGAAAAACCTTGCCCTTACAAAAGTTTGTATTTGAAATATCGGCAAAGGTTGACAAGATGTGGGACTCTTTGGACAAAAGATTTCAAAGTGTTCTAAAAATTGCAGAAGAGTCCAGAGAGTAAGGTAATGATCATGATTGGTGTAGGAAGAAGGAAGCTGAACGTGCTCATCATAAGGGTAAGAGCAAAGTTTCTGTAGTAGAACAGGTTGCAGACTCTGATACAGAGGAAGACGATGAACGTGGCATATGCCAATATGAACATCCTTAGGGGTGTTGTCCTGTGGTGTCACATCTTCAAGAGTCTAGGATGTATGCATTAAATCCTCGTTTGGCACAAAGGTAAACACCCCCAAGGTTGCCTTACCCACAAGGCAATCCCAGGAAGTTCCACCAGCGGTAAGGATATTATCCAAGTGGAGTGCCACCGCAACCTTATGAATACTTCCAGTAGGGGCAGCATCCACAAGCATGGGGGATGCCACCTCCAAGGTAATAGTACCCTTATCGATGGCCAGATCCCTATGGGTACTACGTTCAACAACCAGTCTCTCCATGGAACTCTTCCAGCCATGCCGCATTTCAGAATTATTACCACCCCCCAAAATATTTCAGACCATAATCTCCATCACCAAGGGGGGAAAGCCCACATCTTTACTACCCTCCATCACCTTCTCATGCCATTCTTTCTGCAAAACATCCCACTCAAGTACCACCTACTCCACCTATGCATGGGGAGATTCCACCAAAACCATAGCTACACAACGCACGAGGGCTTTCAACCTACAACCAGCACCTCAGCCGAGTGGACTAGAACCCAAACCATGAAAACGTCCTTTTTTCTGGCCCAACAATCTGAACATACCCTCACATACACCTGTGGCTAGTGCCTCTGAGCCTTAAACTACCTCCACTGTTCCACTGCTCGAGCAACCTTCAAATCAAACGTCCTCTAACGTACAAACGGTCATGCTCACACATGTAGTGACCAACTGGATAAAGGTAGGCCATCTTTCCCAAAAATTGACTAATCCGAGAAGCCCCCTCATCTATCTTCAGGTGGCAAGGAATGATCTATATAAATCTCTTCTAGACTCAGGGTCAGGGATCAATTTGATCTCTCATAGCATGTATAAGAATTGGAACTTGGCCCTGCTAAAGAAGAGAAACATTTGGCTTGAGCTGCTAGACCAATCCATCACTGTTCCCTTGGGATTGGTGGAGGATATTATGACCACCATTTGTGGGTGGTCCTATCTTGCCAATTTTCTTGTCATCTGTATGGAGAATTGCAAAGGGAACTTCCCAATCATAATGGGAAGAGCTTGGCTGAGCATGGTGGATGCAAGACTAGGACTCCGAGATCTTTCCCTTGAAATTTCAAAGGAAAATCCCTTTGGAAAGAGCAAGAAGAAGCATGTTCCATGCATTGTGTACAGTGACTCAGGGTGCAACTGTGTGCAGTAGTTATGGTCTACTAAGTGGACATCCATTCAAGCATGCAGTCGGTGTACCGAAGAATCGCCAGTTCAACAGTGCCTGTACACAGCAACCACAACTCAAGAAGGTACCCAGTGGCTGACAACTAATCCTACTAGTAGCACATTGTGCATGGAACCATTTGAGGAAATTTTATGAGCCTATGTAGAAAGCATGGATGAAATGGAAGAGGTTCATCAACAAGTCTCCATTGTTGATGAACATGATAATTGGGGAAAGTTGCAAATCCCTAAAAGCTTCAAACAAGAGCCCCTAGAGCTCAAGTCCTTATCATCCCACTTAGAATACACATTTCTGCAAAGTGGAAAGCTGGTAATTATCAATGCCACCCTTGCTCCTGAACAGAAGAAAAAGTTGTTGAAGGTGGTAAAAAAATGGGATGCTATGGAATCACCTGACAACCAAGCATTGTAAAAGATGTTTGATCATTCCTTGGCCACACTAGTTACTACTGGTGCTTCATTGAAAATTTCTCGAAGATCACCAAGTCATTGGTAGAACTCACAAAGAAAGATGCTCTATTCATCTGGACCAAGGAATGTGAATCTACATTCCAAGTGCTTAAGCAAAAACTCATGGAAACTCTAGTTCTACGGGTACTTGATTGGTCTAAACACTTCCACTTTATGAAGGATGCATCCAACCATGCCTTGGGAGCTGTGCTTACATAGTGTGATGATCAAAAATGTCCATACTATATCCACTGTGCAAGCCGTAGCATTATGGGTGCTCAGCTTACGTACACCACCACTGAAAAGGAGTTGATGGTGGTGGTGTTTGCCTTGGAGAAATTCCAACACTATGTTCTCAAATACAAGGTATTTGACTGACCATAGTGCTATCCGATTCCTGATGAACAAACCAACGGTGAGCCCTCGCATCATCCGGTGGTTGGTGATTCTTCAAGAGTTTGACCTCACCATGGTAGATCGGAAGGGAATAGAGAATGTGGTTGCTAACCACTTATCTCAATTGTGATGGGATGATGCAGAAGAGGAGGAGCTCCTTTCTGACCAATTTCTAGATGAACTCCTCTTCACAGGCGTAGTCAATTCGCAGGTGCCCAAAGCATCACCGTGGTTCAGTCACATCCTTACTTACCTCACAACGTAGGAGTTGCCAAAGGAGTGGGATCATCGGCAAAAATAACAGTTTCTCCATAAGGCCAAGTGCTTCATGGAAATAAATGGCCACCTCTATAAGGTGTGTGCAGATGGCCTGGTCCGATAGTGTATCTCTAATGACAATACACTACGCATCCTCCAAGATGCTCATGAAGGCCCTTATCGGGGCCACTATGCTGGATGCCGCACAACCATTAAGATCCTGCTTGTAGGATATTACTGGCCCATAATTTTCAAGGATGCACAATGGTTCTCCTGCTCCTGTGAATGATGCCACAAAGATGGTGGGATGACTACATGGATGGAGGGACCTCAATAGTGGATCCAACCATTAGAGCCTTTTGACATTTGGGGCATCGACTTCATGGGGCTCATCACACCACTGTCCAACAGAAAGGCATACATCATTATAGCTGTGGACTACTACACAAAGTGGATAAAGGTGGCTACTATCATTGGCTGTTCTTCAAACACCATCACACGATTTTTCTAATAAAAAATTGTCAACAGGTTTGGAGTGCCATGTGCACTCATCTCGGATAATGGGACTCATTTCATGGGTGTTACTTTTCAAAAAGCCTTGCAACACTTGGGGGTCACCCATAAATTTACAACACCCTATCACCCCCAAGCCAATGGGCAAGCTGAAGTCACCAATAGGGAGATCACCAAGATCCTCACCTGAACCATCAGCAAATATAGGAGGGATATTGGAGCACCAAACTTAACAATGCCCTTTGGGCCTATTGCTCCACTTGGAAACTTCCTATAGGGTACTCTCCCTATAAGTTAGTGTACGGAAAGTTACCAAAACTTCCAATCTAGGTAGAACTCCGGATACTATCCATAGCCAGTGACTTAGGTCTTGACCTACCACTAGCACAATGCGAACAACTTATCAACCTTAGTGTGCTAGATGAGAACCAATTAGTGGCCCTATCTTTAAATGAGATCAACAAGTCCTACAACAAAAAAGGTCATGATCTTAGGATTCAGAAGGTCATATTTAGATGTGGAGACAAATTGTTGTATTGGAACCCCACACATGTATCACAACCGACCAAGTTTCAAACACTATGGGAGGGACCTTACATTGTCTCCGAAACCTTCCCATCTAGGGCCTTGCTCATCCACAAACTTGAGGACCCCACACAGATGTAGTTGGTCAACCGGCAGCAACTAAAACCTTTCCGTGAGCTCCACTTAACCAGTGATACCAACACATCATCACTAGAACAGCCTCGCTCCATCTTTCTCATCTCTTCCTTTCTGCCCAGTCATGAGGGAGATCATCTTCCATGCTAACCCATTCCACTACACCCCTCAACCATTTTTGAAATTTTGTGTTTTACACTTTTTTGTTTTTCAACATCGTTCATACATTTGCTAGTTTTTGTTAATTTTTCTTCCTTTCTTTAATTATTTTTTCATTTCCTTTGTTGTTGTTTATTTATAAGTATGTGTGTGTTTCATTTCCAATTCATCACTAATAAGTCGTCTTATTGTTATTAGGTTTGGTGCAAATGGTTTTCGTTGCGATGGGTCACTAAAAATAGCCACTTATTTTACCTCGCTCCTATCCTCGCATGGGTGTTCTTGGTTTTTGCATCTACTTTCACTTCATAATATTGGCAGTGAGTCCATGTCATCCATCCATTCATCCACTCCAAGGTTTTCCAACTCTTGGAAACATGCAATCCCATTTCACTTAAAAACATTATAATTAACATGTGACTTGTGTAGTTCCTATACTCAAGGATGATCCAATGGTTTGAATTAGGTGTGAATTCAAGGGGAATGCAACATCTGTCATCCTCTTCTACCCCTTGAGCTACGGGAGTGCCCTTATGGATTTCTTTCCACTCCAAGTCCTTCTCTACAAGGAAGCTCCTTGGCAATTTGACCTTGCATGGTGTGGTCCTCATCAAAAACAAAAAAATACATGAGGATTCAAAGCACACCCCTTGGTCAAATGCATGCACACAAGCATGGTTCTTTGTATGGTGTGATTCCCACAAAATAAAAGAAAACATAAGAATAAAATCTTAACCACGTGGGAATTCAAAGCACACCCCTTAGACCACCTCTCATGAGCCATAAGCACTAGTTATGGGATTCCCTTCATCCCCTCTAACTTGTTCCCATTTCACTTCCTTCATCTCACGTCTGTTGGAGTGCTGGTTCTCTACAAGTGCATTCCTGTCTACTTTTGGGACAGACGAGTCTTCGCATAATTGGTGCAACATCACTGTATGTGGATGGTTTTGGGTCTAAACTCAGGCAAGGTCCTATCAAGTCACTTAACCACAACTTCACATGGGGTTTCATATGATCGATAATTGGAATTCCACTCTCACCCCTCTCTCTCTCCATCCATTTCTCTTCCTAACTCACCTCACTACCATTCTTATGTTTTGATCATTCATTGTGAGTCCTTTGAACTTCTCATGCCGCAATAGGTTCTCATGGATGGGAGTATTAACTTACGATCACCATTCCTTAGCCCTAAGGCCCATGGACCCCAGTGTTGGGGATATGCAAGGCCTATGAAGGCTACTACCTACTCTGGGGAGGACCTACTTACATATTCTTAGTGTCGTTTGTTAGTTTCCCATCCTCTTGGTTGTTGGCAGCTTGTTTCCATGTTACCCATTGCTCGATTTCTTTCTCGTGAAGTTCTTTCTCACCACATTTTCCTTCCTTTGACTCCTTATTAGCTCAACTCTCCTTCCTATTGTCCTTAGCCATGTTTTGGACCTCTCATGCTCTTCAACTGCCCCAATTTGGTGCTTTAAATTCACCTTTTCGGGCTTTTTATGGGCTAGTCAACGTTGGTCAACGGGTGCACACTCCTGCGTATATGGGGCCCCATATACACAGCCCCCTGCATATACGTGTCCCCGTCGACATAGCACCCAACTCCTATATATACAACCATTGTGCTTTAGATTTTCATTCATTTTGCAAACGAATTGGGTAGAGATTTTGTCATATTTTTTGCCTAGCTTCTTCCCAAGCACCTATAATCCATCACGTATCCGTATCAACCGATCCTTGCCCTCTTGCATACCCAGAGGTATACTCTCAGTCGTGGGGGGGGGGGGGGGAAGTCTATGTGTAATTAATTAATTAATTAATTAGAGAATTAAGACTTTGCACCTCTAAGGGAAGAACGAAAACAATCGTTTAAACTCTAACTCATCCCTTGTTGTTTTTGGCTCTAACCCATGAATTAATACTCTGGGGGACTTAATGGGATGCCCATGCCAACAACATAACTTAGTTGAATTGAGAAGGTGTATAAGGACCATGTTAAGCTACTTATGCACAGTTTAATGGATGGTTATGTGTGATTGAAGATGGCACCCAAACCAAGGCATCCAAGGAGCTAAGGACCATCCCAACCTAGGGACAAGCATCCACGAACGGGAAGGGGATGAGGTCTGTAGCAACCAGAGCATGCGGAAGGCTCTCATGAAACTGGCCCCCTCCATGAAGGACCTAATGTGGAATCTGTCCATCAAATTCCTAAAGAGAAAATGCTTGGCAAGCAATCGCAGGGAGATGAAACTCTAGGGATAGCACCAAAACTTGAGGTCACCTTAACCCAATCCTATATTGATGCTATCAAGAAAGAAGTGCAACGGATAGTCCTACAAGAGCTAAACTTTGGACCATTTCTCAAAAATGCACTAGAAGATGTAAGACTCCAATTGCAAAATTCTCCTGTGGCTGATCATCACAACCAGTGGTGAATGATATCTAGGAGAAACCTATCTCTTCTGGACAAATCGGCTACCAGGGTCCAGAGTAAGGATTAAGGAAATTTATGTCTCTTACTCTACAGAAGCAATAGTGAAAGATCTGGGGTTGCCAAAGATCAGAGCAGATGTGGTAGAGATTCCAAAACAAGCAGACCCTGAGGTAAAAGGGGAGTGGATTAGGTGGTGTTATGGGGTAGACCGCAAGGAGTTCGGCTCTATAACCACTATGGAGAGGGTGTATTCAAAGATCACGTCTTACCATCTCAATCCAATGGTAAGACCCAGCAAAATCAAAGCCTTCTCCGCTCGTGCATGTGCCACTTTAAGCAGGAAATTTCCAATGAGTATTCCATAGCTAATACTCTTGGAAATTGAAACGAGGTTCATTGAAAGCGAATGTGGAAGACGAGCTCTCACCTTCCCCTACATAATCAAAAAATTATGCAAACAGGATAGCACACTACACCAATGATACACTCTGACATGTCCTGATTGCCTCATGGCATGAAATGATGAAAGATAGGACTCCTACCACTATGTAGACAAAGGAAGAGCAGCAACCACCTCCACCGTCTACACAAACAACAAGGTTGGGTTCACAAGCCCTCCAGAACACATCCGCAAAATTTGACAAACGCTCTTGAGCTGACAAGAGCAATCTGGAAGAACTAGTGGAGGGGAAGACCCTTTGGTTTATCACCTTGTAATGAGCCACATGGAGCAAGTGGCGTGATCAGTTAGTTTGTTAGAAAGAGCAGGGCCGATGTTCTCCATCACCCGAACATAAGTGCTAGCAAGAACAGATCCAAGTATTCAAGAGGTAATAGTATCAACCCAACAGCTATTTTCTAAAATCTTTGGGAATGTTGCTACCTTCTCGGTATGCTTGGAAGATGGTGAAGGGGCAACAGTCTTGGTGATGTAGCACCAAGGATAGGAGATTGCGGCCGAAGTGGCTACTGTTACAATCGCTACAACTCTCAATGCACTGGCGGCACCTGTACCAGATGTTCATGGACTTCAAGATGTACAGGCATCTGCTAGAACTTCACATAGCAGGATGGATGCAGCACAGCATGAAGAGTTGTTGGATCGACTGGTGGGAACCAAGAAACTACTTCTAGATGTCTTTGACCTTCCAGATAACATCACTGTAACCCAGTCGAAGCTACTTTCAGCAAGGCATAAGAGCCTCATTTTGGAAAGGCAACTTGAAGTTTCTCAAGCCACTTGTCAACGCTTGGCAACGAAATTCACCTAGTTAAGAACCCAACTTGCCGATCCAGCTCTCCTTAACCATGAGGTCACTAGAGATAAAGCTTTTCAATAGCCTCAGGATAAACTTTAAATAGTTGAGAATGAGTGAGAGTCAACGATCTTTGATAAGGACTTGATAGATGCACAAATATATCATTTAGACAAGGACTTGGTAGAGGTTCGTTAGGAAAATGTTAGGATGACCACAGAGGTCCATGGCTTGCGTAATGTTGGTGTTGAAAACGAGCACATGAAAAATTTTCTTTACCAATAGCAAGAAGAGCTAGCCAGGGTGAGTGCCGATGTGAGAAGGTTGGCCGCTGAGAATCGAAATCTATCCATGGAGGAGGTTCAAACCTTGTGACATAAATCTACCATCGAAGTCGTTGCTTGAAAGAATGAGGCCCTGAAATTTGAAAAGTCAAGAATCATTACAAGGACCAAGTGGGACTACAAAAGGAAGTAAATGAGAAGCATATTCAAGTTGCAAGGGCTAAGCTGAACTAAGCACTCTAGTAGCTCCAAGAAGGAAGCGAGATATGGTAACCTATCTCTAATAAGTTGAATGCCTACAGTCAAGCTGAAATCCACCTCAAGGAGTGCAGATTGAAGAAATGACAGAATATGTGGAGCTCACCAACCTTCGCTATGCAAACCTGGCCATGCTCACAGCTGAGAGACTGCAGTTTGAATTAGAGAAGCAAGTGGTAATCTTATATTCTTTATACGAGGGTAAGTTCCAAGCATGCAAAGCGACAAAGCAGAAATTGGAAACAGCAAACACGGAACTCGAAGTTATCAGCACGAGTTTTGAAGGATAGCATGCAGTCTCGGAGAACTTGGCTCGTCAAATGAATAACTACCAGCAGCCACAGACATCAATTCAAGTGTTCTACATTGAATGAAAATAGTTCGCAGCCTAGTTCGTCAATTTGAAAGAGCTCCTTCCTACGCTGCCATGCCCTTGGAAGGTTCCAGTTCCAGTTCTAGCACACATTGGTGAAGCCGCTTGGACAGTGAACTATCCCAGAAGCAAAGAGGAAAAAATGAGGGCCCTTCTGGAGGCTTTCTGATTACCTCCAGAAGTTGCAGCTACTATGAGACAGCCATCATTCATGCCACCGCCACTGCATGGGCTAGAGGCTGGTGAAGGACCATCGGAACCACTGCTACCAAGGATGGTGTGATCTTCTCCAATGATTTTTGCATCCTTCTACATAGCAAAGAATCCAGGATCGATAGGGTGTTCAATTTTGTCTCTGAACACCATCATTTTTGTAATTTTTCCTTCTCTGTATACTCGGGCACTTGGCACGTCATGTGTATGTGTGTGTGTGTCATGTGTGTCAAGTCATATGCGTTGTAAATAAAAGGCCATACCTTCCAAATTGTAAGAGGAACTCAGGGACAAGTCTTTACTTAGTCATGGGGGTATGATGAAGTGTAAATTTGTTGCTATGTTTACTAGGCTGCGTATACGTGGCCCTGTCTACGCATCCTCCCTTGTGTCGACGTGGCCTCATTTATGCGGCACCTATTTTGGCCTATAAATAAGAGGGCTTCCACCTCTCTTAGGTACCTTTTTGCCATTTGTAGCAAAGCTCTTGCAGTTTGTTCCTACAGGAGAGAATATTTTCCAAGTGCCCATAGTAGGTGTAAGAAAGGTGTCTAGCTCTTTATTTGAGCGCTGATGTACCTGAGCCCATTGGTGCGAATGGCAATAAGGACGAGCTTTTCAATCATTTGTTGCAGCAATTGGATTTAGTTATTTAATGCATTTAATAGTTTAATCTTTCTATGCTTTAATAGTACTTAAGTTTCTCTTGTTATTATTTTAATCACTCTTGCTCGTTTATAGTTCATAGGAACCATAAGTATGACCATCTCGAACATAAACCCAACGCTTGGCAACCCAATGACACTTAACGTCTGGTAACCCAGTAGTGGTTAGGGGATGCTTAGGATGTGCATGGAAGATGGGATCAGATACTTATGTTAGGATTAGTTAAGTTATAGATTAGATAATATTTCATTCCTTAATTTCCATACCTTAATTAGACACCAAAAGATAAAGTAAAAAGCCATAAAAATCAGTTGCCTCAATCTCACTTAACCATCGCAATCAGAACAATACAAGTGAGGTTGAGAAGACAACAACCATTCTAACAAAGGGTTTTGCTGGTTAAGGGTCTAGTGTATGTTAACTGCTTATAGTCTATGGAATTCAACTGAGTTGTGTGTGAACGCCCGTGATTCACATGGTTGGGCGTAGGGGTACCTAGCCACTCATCAGCTGGGTTAACATTTTCTTTTAAAAAAATTCATAATCAAAAGGTATAACTCATGACCCTGGAACCATCACAACTTTTCTACAAAATATAAGATATCAACAATGAAGTTATAAAGGTGTGTAAAATAATAAGATAAAGAAATAATCAATGGATTAATAAGAAAAAAACTACGGAATAATAAGAATAGAAGTTTGTGATATATGGAGGTCATGATACACATGAGTGATAAAGTGAAGGTAGTTAGTAACTTGGAATATAAAGAAATTCAAGAAGATGTGATGAAGCACAAGATTCATAATGAGCAGCCAAGTACCACAACCAATTAAGAAGTGACTCATAAGTTATGAAGCAAGTATTTTAGTAGATAATTGCAATCCCTATAGCATAGAATCTAGTTTCCCAAATAGGAAGAGAAGGTCCAAGTTATGCCATATGTAGGTTGGTCTAATTTCTTAAATAAAAAGAGAAGATCATCCAAAAGGTTATGAAGAAAATGAAAACAAAAGAGTAAAGCTTATGAAAAAGTGTTTTGCAAAGCCTAAGAAATTAAGATAGTAATTCATAAAAGCAGGTAAGAGTAACCAATACAATTACATTTATAAAAGCAAGCTGAGCTAAGTTTGTAATAAACTACCAAATCATGAAGCTAGATTAGGAGTGATTGTAGAGTATGAAGCAATGTAATTTGAGAAGAATTATTTGTGTGTATATTCAAGAAAACTATATTTTGATAATTTACAAGTTACATTTTTTCATAGACTAAGATCCTTATATAATTAAAGTTATCCAAGAGATGTAAAACAAAACTTTAACAATTAGGAATCTAAACAATCCCTCATAGACGGAATAAGTCGGATTTTTTATTTTTTTGAAATATTTTGAATATTTTAGGAGAGAAGATGAATCACATTTTAATTAATGGGTTAAGCCATGGTTCATTCTTGAAGTTTTTAAATGATATGTAGATTGTTTTATTGTCAAACAAGGAACAAATCAAGTTTTAGTCTAGTGTTGGTTCATCTATCTTTATGATTGCCTATATAAATAATCTCTAAAGCCTTGGTTACCTATATTTAGCTTCTCTTTTCTCACTTGAAGGAGGATCAAGCTAGTTTTACTCTTGAATAGAACTTTGCAAATAGTATCATTATGGTTAATGAGGTGATGCACTAGGCCAACACCACTAACACAACTAATTTCTTTTATCAAAATCAACTTGGATAGGACATAGGATAGATTTGACTGAAGGACATTTAATTTCACTTTAATTGGGGATTTTAATAATTAGTTTAAGATTTTTATGCTTTTCCTACTATAGTCTACTAGTTTAGATTCTTAGTTGGAAAGAAATGCTCACAAATATTAGGCATGTTGTCTTCTTATTTATTTATCCTATTTAGTGGTAATCTATGTTACTCCCTCAAGCTTAAAATTGTCTTTTTTCTTTTTCTGTGGGGTACTATTTTAGTGTGCTACATTGATGACACCCTCATCTTCTTTAAGGCCTTTATCTTTGAAGCTAAAAATGGGTAGAAAGTTTTAGAACTATTTGGTAGAACTACTAAGCTAACGATTAACAAATAGAAGACTAAGTTACTAAAAGTATATTTTCCTTCTCTCAAATCTAAGTGAATTAGTAACATCCTCTTATGAAAGTTTGGCTTATTTTCGAACATGCATCTAAGGAGTCCCTCTTCTTGAGAACATCAAAAAAAGAGTTTAATTGTGTTTATATTAACCCAAAGAATCTACTAGACAAATTAGTTTGTACATTTCTTATAACTACTACCCTAAAATCAATACTATTAGCTTGAAAAGTTCATACAAATTTTGATTTCAAATTTTCAATTTTCTTTAATAGAATTCTATTTCGCAATAGTCTAATAATATATGTTGATAATTTTCTACTATTTATAAGCATAAGCATCATTCTTTATGTTCATGTTGCATTTTATTTTCTACTTGAAGATCATGTCATCTCATTTTTACTCTACTATTTAACATTTACATGCATACAAAAATATTGCATTGTGAGAGAGGTCTTAGGGTTAAGATTCCCTAGATCCTCCTCATGATTTAGGAAGCATGGAACACTCTTACATATTTGTTCATTGTACTTAAGTATTGGAAAATTTCATTTTTCCTTGGTGGTTCCAAGTAGTAATAAGGCTTCACCTTGTTATTCCCTTCTTAGTCCTCCTCATCTTACCCTCATGCTTATAGAACTACATGGGACTTGATTCTACTATTGTCCTAGATATGTATGTAGCTTGGATTGGATAGTCTAGGTGTGGCACTACATCGAACCTCATATGAGATCATGAGAAGTCTAGAGGTGAGGCACCCCCTATAGATACATCATCATCCTCCTACGAATAATGTTTATAGGGTTATTTATGTACTTGTTTGCTAGTCCTTGTTTGGAGTTGTAGATGTTCTCCTAGAGGCATATACTCAATATATAACAAGTTGATGCATTGCATGTCCCCTTCTAAGTTATTGAAGTAGTTGTCATGCTTACTAGGAGGCATAGTCCCCAAGTCTTCCATCCTAGGTCCATTTGATATAAGAGAATTTCTAGATGTATTAGAAAATGGTGGGACAATGTTGTTATAGATGGTATTAAAGCCTTCTTTAATGAGTTGCAATAAGTATGATGTCCTTCCATGATATTATGACCTTAATGTTTATTATCTATGGTCATCCTAGTTGGATATTATTTTTAACGTTGGATCATATTGGTTTTACCTCTTGTATCTACCATTAGGTGTGCTTATAAGAAGGCCCCTATGGGTTTTTTCTTAGGAAGCCATGACTTTAATTCTTGTACTTTGTGGCTTGTACATGCTTGGAAATAGATGTAGTTGCATTGATGGGATTTTATCCACTATTTTCATTAGTGGTTGGATAAGTTATGGTTGTGTGTCAATGTGGTTGGTGGAAGTTCTATTGGTATTACATTGAATGTTGTTCAAGTAGCTTTTCATCTTTGGTATTTAGTGGTTCATCTAGGATGAATTGGACTTGGTATTTGCTTTGATCTCCAACCAGATGACATGTTTTATGATGGAATTACTTGGAATATTTAGGATATGGTATTCTTGCATCTCCACTTATCTTAGACACAATAACTGTAGGATTTACATATTGGACCATAATTTTTCCTAATTACCTTGGGATGGAGGGCCATAAGACATGTGTTCCTGGTGAGCCCTGGTATGGGTGGTTAAAGACCATCACAAGTAGACTAATGTATGTTCATGTTCACGATTATATATTTTTCTAGTTCTTTACATGTATCTTTCATTCTATTACATCTCAAATCTCTTATATACATCCCTTTTTCTTTGACTCTCACTTGCTATCACTTAACTTTGTATCTCCCGTCACTCAAATGAGGCTTCATGGATGGCTATGGCTTATAATTGGGATGTTTAATGATGATGCATCTTGAGGCCTTATGTGCTTCTCTAAGAACAATTTTATTATAATCCTTGCTTTAATATCCTTTTGTGATTCAAGATTTGATTACCTTATTTTGGGTCATTTGATGTTGCATTACCTCTTTGAGGCTTAGATGTGCCTACCCCTAGGATTTATTTGGATTTATGTTTTCAAGACCTCGTAGGACAATTCATTTCTAATTTTTTTACTATTTCAAGAGCTTGCCTCTCTTATTAAGTGTCATTTTTAGAGGTCATATCCTCTATGATGATGATTTTGGTAGTACGTGTTAAAACATATTGTCGTTAAGACCTATTGTTAGCTACATCTTGGTCTTCCTATATATATTTTTGGATGAGATCATGAATTTTTATACCTATGTCCTCATGTGGCTTTGTTAAGACCTTGATCCTAGATAAGGACAAGTGTTAATGGCAAGGTATCCTTCTTAATTGTAGATCTCTAGAATTTTGAAAGTAAGTTAATTTATTCTCATTCATGTTTCTCATGCTTATTTCATTTATATGTATATATAAGTTGCTTATGTAGTTGTTGCATGATTGATATCTATGTGTGTAACTATTTAGATCTTGCTCTTAATGGCATTTTGAGATTTTTATATCTTCATTATTTTTTATTAAGCTCGATGGATACATTTTATGGCTAGTGTGTTGTACATGAACCCCACTAATTCTTTTGTTTTTAAGCTATTGTATTGGCCTTGTAGGCAATATAAGTATAGAGAGGTTAAGACAGTGGGAACCTCAGTGAATTTTGTGAGAGCACTATGTCTTTGGAAAAGATAATTATTCTTGAGATCTTAATGAATTTATTACTTGATCTCAAATTCTTGGCATTGGATTATGGATTTATTAGTACCGATGTTGTAATGGAATAGCTAGTGCATCATGATTTGTTTATCTCTTAGTGCTTTGCATGAAAACTTATAGAGAACTATAGTTACCTCTAACTTCCTTCAGATATTTGAGTGAGAAGAAGGAAGAAATAATATCCTTGGTTATGCCAAATATTTATTTCCTAGGAGTGGTTGATGCCTTAAGGTCTCATTGTGGTAGGTGATGGATCTTGAAATGGCACTTTTACATTATTTGTTCATTATATTTTCCTTGTTCTTTGATAGTTTTTTTATGATAGATTTATTTGATCTCAATGTTTTATTTGTTAGTATGTGTGTAGAGATAAATTTTCAAATCAAAATAATGCACTTTGATTTTTTCTCCTAATGGTCAAAAATCTTAGCCTTAGGATGAACTTGGATAGTATTTTCTTTAGCCTCCTAGACTTGCATCGCATTCCTTATTATGATCATATATCGAGAAGTATAAATTTTTTGATGACTTTGTGAACTCTTTTGTTTCCTTGTCATAGGCCTATGCCACACCTTATTATAAGGCTAAGTTCAATGAACTATGTTTCATATACATTTATTCGCCCTTGTGGTTAACACTTTTGCTATGCATTGTAGTCGGTCTCTATCCTCTAATATGAGATCTCCCTAACTCTATGGGTAATTCTACATTATGATAACTATTTTATTGTAGAGCATAAAGCATGTTCTTTTCTATGGTATTTTTAAACAATTTAGTGGTTTGCATTCTTTGATGATCTTGCCCTTTCTCTGATGGTATATGTCCTTATTGATCATGACATACTTTGATGGTAAGAATCCTTGGTAATTGTAGTACGCCTGATGATGTGATCAAATCTCAAACTCTTCCTTAAGGATTCCATGTTTTGTGGTAATTTCTTTTATTTGTAAATAGTAGTTTCTCTTAGTAGAGTTATAATTCATTTTTATGCTGATCCTAATCATGATAACATATGGTTCTTGATGTTCACTAGTCTTAATAATGTAACATAGTAACAAAATGTATGGTAGGTTCTTGAATGTTAGTTCTATGACTAACCTTGGTGCTAATGTGAGTCTTGGGTTTTGATGTTGAGCCTTCCTCTCTTATGAGTGGTGAGGAATTACAACACCCAACCATATGAATCACAGGCATTCACGCACAATCTAGTGGAACTCCATGGATGGAAGTAGTTGTGGTATCTAGATCATTATGCCTTGATCATAGTTCATTGTCTTCCCACTTGGACTAGTGGTAGTTATGTCACATATGGTTTAGTCCAAAGTAAGACATAAGATGATGTTGTTCAGCCCTAAGCTACTCCTAATGATAATAAAGAACTTAATTGTTTAATCTAATTAACAATGGAAAGTGAAGTCTAAACTAGCCTACATGCGATAAGTATCTGTCCCTAACCATTCGTACATGCCTTGTACTTTGCATAACTATCATTGGGCTTACCAAGCATATGTCACTGGGCGTACCAAACGATACACTACTGGGCTACCAAGTAATTACACTTAAGTGCTCATGATTAGTCATACTCATTATGCTTAATGATAGAAATAATAAAGGGCAATATATAAAAACATTAACTAAAGAAAATAGTAAACATTTAAATAATTTAAGGTAATTAAAAGCAATAATAAAGCTAAGTAGATGCTACAATGATGAAAGTAATCTTGATACTTATTTCCAAACATCTAACATGTCCAAATATGTCACACTTGAATAAAGATGTACAATTACTTAACATCACACTGCAGACATGCACTAGGAACTAAAAAACCTTGAAATCAAAAATCTATGAATCTATTCTATCTTCTCTATGCTATATGTTATATCCCAACCATGCACCTAAGTGTGGTATTTATAGGCTTGCACAGAAGAGGCAATATTGGATGTTCAACATTAGAGGTTGCGCCCCAATATTAGATACCTAACATTGTGGCTTTGATATGAGATATCCAATATTGAAGCCCTACAAAACATGATTCATCACTCTCCCTTAGGTGGATATACTCTTTGGGGATAGTTTTTTAGGCTATGGAATGGTGGTCCATTCTTGCACAAATGGTACTAAAATTTTTCTAATTGTTGAATTTTCTTAGAGGCCTTACTTGATTAGCTTTCAAATGTAGGTTGAATCCTTAAGCCAAAGCCTTCATGATTTAGGTCTTCTGGCTTAGACTAGATTATGGTGTGTGGTCTCCTCTCTTAGTGATACTAAATGATTTTGGTGCACATGCCCCCACAAGTGTGTTGGTATTGATAATGTTCCATTTTTTTGTGATAGATTCTCTAGCTTGATGGAATGGCCTACTTTTCCTCATGCAAAATTGTCATAAATTGTGCTATAATTTTAATTGATTCAAATAAGATATTTGTTTCCTCTTGGTTTTAGAATGTAGATAATGATTGGGCTCTATCCAAACGTTGGTCCTACGTACCATAACTCTTGTAGTTCATAATAGAGACAGGATATGATTATAGTTTTTGAATAAAGGAGTTGCTTTAAAGTGATAGTGATTCAAGTAGGCTTAAATTCCTTGAAATTGTTTAAGCAATATGTGATCCAACAAAATATCTTTTGGTTTTTTTATTCTAGAAGGACTTCTTCAATTGGTCCTTTGGTGAACCTCCTCCATTGCAAATCTCCTGGGGATGCATCACAAGTTGTAGTGGCTGGATGATTGGTGATGGTTATGATATTTTAATGTGATTTCAAAAATATCTTAATAACATAGTCCTCCTATGAGAAAATTATTAATGGATGACACTCTTAATTTTGGGCCATGAATGATAATAGGATAGGAAGTGGTGAAGCCTTATCCATTACAAATATTTTAGGTGTATGACCTTGGGTATTATGAATTAATAAAGTAGGAAACTTTATGGTGGTGGAAACTTTGGCTCCTCATAGTTGGTCCTTGATTTTGGATAGAATGTTGAATAAGACCTATGAATCCATGTCTTCCCAAAATAGATAGTGATTATGTAGTATGGTGGAGTTGGCTTGGTAGACTTTCTTAGCTTGTATGGTAGCTATGATGTAGACTAGTTGATGTGAACTTTGGAAAATGAACCTCACAATGAGGATCTCTCCAATTAAATAGAAATTTAAAACTGAAATGATTAGTTTGGATTTTTAGATATTCCTAGCATCACAAGAAATGAAAATTGTGAAAACTTAGATATTCCCCAAGGATTTGTAATAGAATTTTTTCTTAGAGGTATTCAATATGCTTCTCCTTGATGTAAGCTTCTAAACAATTGTTCTTGTTCTATCTCTCATGGTAGGAAGGTCATGCTATAAAAGGTTACCACTACTGACCCTTTCTCTAGATGGGATATAGAGGTTGTAATGAAGAATGTGGAAGGAGGACTATCTTAAGACTAGTTTCCCTAGCTTTCCTCAAATCACTCTAATATTTGAGCAAGAAAACTCAATGTTGGACATACTTGATGGCTTCAATTGTATGATAAGTTTAATTAAACAAAACTAGTAGAACCCCTCTTAGAAGTCAAGAATTCACATTTTGAAGGAAGCTTATGAACACTTTACTCCAAATTAATAAATTTTGGAACATTATAGAGTATGGATGTTAAGAATTTCTAAATCAATTAACACTTAAGAGAGTAAAGAAGAAAGCTTCAAGAAGATAGAAGAAAGATTGCATTAGCAAAAATGATCATATGCACTTCAATTTTAGATTAAATTGGCTTAAGAATCATTATCAAGTCAAATGAAAATAAGACTTTGAACCTTTTACAAAAATATTATAAAGAAGCTTTCATTAAAAATATCAAAATCAAGCAATTGAGCTATAGACAAAAGTTTGAAGATTTGACTCTCAATTAAGCTACCAACATTGAAAAGTTCTTTGTTAGAATGTCTACAAACATAAGGAATCTAGATGAATATGGATGTTAATATATTGAATGGTAAAATTTAGAGTTATCCAAGTTTTGTATGATGATGTAAGGTTCAAATATGCTATGATAACTATTGCTCAAAATAGGAATCTTGTGATATTATAATTGATGAATTAGTATCTGAAGTTAGAAATTTATAGATTTGAAAAAGCATGACAATTAATGTCAAAATAAACAAGTCTATTTTGCAAGAAATACAAGAGGTAGAGACATATTTGGAAGAGGAAAAATCAAATTTTAAGAATGAAAGGAATCAAGATTAAAGAAAAAATTAAAATTTTAAAATTGAAAATTTAAGAGGAAGAGGCATCTTTAGAGAAGGAAGGTTTAATTTCACTTGAAGAAATCCACAAGAAGCATCATCTTCAAATCATCGATGATGCAAACATTATAAGAAGAAATGTCAATGTGAAAACAAGTGATAGTGAAAGGTAGGATTTCCTTCCTACACACCAAATGATTAATCAAAATCAATTGAAGATCATTATTAACATCAAAATAATTCTCAAAAGGCTCATGACCAATTCAAAGGTAAAGGTCCAAACTCCAAATTTTTTTTCTTATAAAATGATAAAAGAAGTTACTCATACATTGATAAAAGATAGTGGATGCTTAAATCATATGACTTCTTTCAAGAAGAATTTAGTTAATTATAGTCCAAATGGCTTTCTTGAAAGCATTAATGTAAAATATGAAAGAAGTGCAAAGATAGAATAAATTCATAATGTATTTATTACACTTTATAATAGCCACAATATCAATGTACATGATGTTTATTGTGTTTCTTAATTGTCAAGTTAACTTTTATTAGGTGATTAGATTGTAAATAGATGAAATCAAGTTGCCTTTTATGATGATAGTTGCACTATTTCCAATGGTAATTTTACCATTGCAAAATTAAAGATATGGAATAATAACATTTATTTCTTAGAATTACAATCATCAAAAGATGCTGAAGCCATAAAATATTAGATTTTTTAATTAAATTCTTTACATGTTTCTCTCTTAAGATTATGGCACTGGAGGTTAGTCCATGTCTCTTACTTCAACATTAAGAAGTTAATCAAGAATGATGCAATCATAGAAGCTGAATATATAGAAATATCAAAATAATTTTGTGATATATGCCTCAAAGGAGAGCAAAAGGCATTACCTCACAACACTCAAATGCAAACAAAGCAGAGACCTCTAGAGCTTCTTCACATGGATTTAGTAGGCCCAATATCTACTTTACCTCAAGAAGAGAACAAATATTTTCTTGTTATTATTTATGGTTAAAGAAAGAATGTTTTAACTTATTCATTACATTTAAAGGATAAAGAATTTGACATTTTTATGAATTTCAATATCTTGATTAAGAATAAATTGGATCTCTAAATTAAATCAATAAGAACTAATAGAGAAGATAAGTTTGTCAATTAAGAATTTGGTGAATTTTGTCTTAAGAATGGAATTAAAAAGAAACCTACATATGGATATTTACCAAAAATCAATGACACTACTAAACGAAGGAATGAAATAATTCAAAAAAGAACATCAAGATGACTTCTCAAACATGTTTCTCTTTAGAACCAAATTTATAATAAAGTGTTTCATATTTCGACATATATCCTCAATAGACTCATCACCACATCAAGTAAAGAGAATACATCATATTATCTTCCATATGGAAAGGTACCAAACTTATTTCACATGAAAGTTTTTGGTTGCATATGTTATGTGAAGATTCCAAATGAATTATAGAACAACTTACAAGATAGAGAAAGAAAATACATCTTTCTTAGCTATGATGTAAAAACATGTGGATACAAATGTTTTGATCCACAATAGAAGAAATTTTTTATTTCTAAAAATTTTATTTTTTATGAATATAATTTTAGTTGTAATACTTTTAATGAAGATGATAGATTAGAAATTTTTCAAAAACCATGGTTTAAAAGGGATCACCATAAAAGTAAGATTTTGGACAAGAATTATGAGAGAAGATTCAATAAATCTCAAGTCATAACTCATATTACATACTTAGATCTTCTCCATAAGTCTTCAAATGTACAAGAAGATTAAAATATAAATATTAGAGATAAGATATAAAGAATAAATATGATGTCATTATGAAGAATCAAACTTGAACTATTATAGAAAGACAAAAAGGTAACAAAGTTATTAACATAAAATGGATTTTTAAAACAAAGTATAATAAAAAGAATGAAGTTATAACATAAAAAGAAAGATTATTTGCAAGAGGATTTATGTGACATGTTGTTCTTGGATGTCATGGAAAACATCATATATACATAACATTCAACATTAAGTGTAAAGAAAATGATAGAGAAAATGTAGAAGAAAAATAAAAAATGTTTTATCAATATGAAATAATGTATCTAAGTCATCATCTATGGATTCCTTGGGGTTATCTTCCTTTGAAATCTATCCCTTAGAGGTAATCTATCACTACTACCATAGTTAGACCTATAACTAGCCAGAAGGAATGGCCAGTCATCTTCTTATCCCACTTTACCTAGCACCTGTTACTCACCATTATTGGCTTTATAGCTTGATGTTGATATGACCTCATGCCTAGGTATAAATACTTAGGTTAAATCCCTCAAGGTCATCTCAAGAGACATGCCCGCTATTACAATCTATCCTTTCATGTCTTAATTACAAGTTATACTTTTGGATCTAGTTACAATAATTACAACATTTATTATAAAGAGACATCATCTTTGTTATGAAGTGGCACTATTTGGTAATTGGGATGTGATAATCTACCCTACTTAGCTTTTGTTCATCCTCAAATGAATTCATGTTAATAATCTTTCTTCAACCCTGGTACTTCCTTCATGCTCTTATGTTCCAATGTTTTGATTTCTTCTTTTGAAATGGGATTGAATATCATAATGTTCTCTGAATTATTCTACAAATAAAATATAAGTGAGAAAAATATTTGGAAAAATAAATCTTATTTTATTAATACTCACCTAATTTATAGGTAATAACAAAATGTGAATTAAAGATGTACTAGTCACCAATCAACAATCCAAACTAAGGTTACACAAAGTACAACTCATATTTGATTACAATTCCTTTTCCCACTTATATTACCCTCAAATATTTTTCTTACCTAATTAAAATATAAATTAATTAATAAAATAAAATAATAAGGTCATAAATAAAAACAAGATTAAAAATTTCCTAATTTTCATCAACCTCAATGATCATTAAAAATAGAAATGGCTTATATTTCAAAATTTTCTCAATCTAGTTAATCAAGTATGCCACTTGATAAATTCTAATATTTGATCATATTGATTTGAAAATCAAGTGTATTTTAACCACACATACATGTCCTCCTAATGACTACATCTTAAACATGAATGCTAAGTTAATGTGAGTTATCTAGAATCTCAATCATTTTTTCTTTCCCATGACTTGAAGTACTAGAATTTAGAAAATAATGTCCTCTAATCTTATTCAATTCTTTGTACCAACTCAAACTTTTCTTTTATATAAAATATTACGTAACCATCCATACAGTAGGCTAATTTGTATGACTTGTAGGAAGAACCATCACATGAATATTTTTACTTGTATGTCTTCATATTCCAACTTGCTCAAATTGGGTTAAAATTGGTAGAAGAATTCCCATGGTAAGAACTTCTTGCAAACATAATACATCAACATTAAAATCTTTCACTCTTTAAGGATTCATGGGTATTAATAGTCATGCCAAGTCAAATTCCAAGGTTGACATAACAAATGTTATCTTTTACTACATAGAAACCTAGCAAGTACATTATATGTTACAATCTTTAAACATGGATATTCTTCTACTATATTCCTCTTCATGGGTATTATACACCTTATCAAAACAAGATTATGATTCTCCATGATGATTGTAGGCTAAATTGATATACATATTTTTGAAAATTCTAGTTTACCAACTTATTCTTCAACTAATTGATTTGTAAAATCAATAGCAATTTGGCTACCTTACTTAGACTCTTAATGACCTTTCTACATTCCTCCCCCTATCTTAGAACATTAACTCTAGCAATGTAACTAATGACATGCTAGGGGCTAGTGAACTAGGTCTATTTATCTACTTATTCTAAGAACCTAATCTTAAGATCCAAAATTATCCAAAATTTTTAAATTTTTAAGTCCCAATAATTAAATTAATAGGCATGATTACTTGGATTAGGTTATAATATTTTAAGGCATAGTTTAAAGAAATCACCTAATTTTTGGCTATTTAAATGACTAATATAACCTTACCATTAGATTCAAATGGCTAAAAAATATTAAAAACAACTATTTGTATGTTAGAAATTGACATCATATGCCCAAGTTATGCTAAATTTATCTTGTAAGTATCTTGAGGCACAGTTTTTGAGCAAGGATTAAAACTTGATTTTTGAAACTATGTAGGGTAATTTTGACTTTGTTATTACATTTGGAAAATAAAAATGTACTAGAAAAAACTCTTCATTCACCAAAAAAGACTTTAAAAATTAAAATTTATGATCTCTAAAGTTTAAAAGTCTAGGAACAAAATTTGAGACTTCATGAGAGGTCATCCAGCCCAAGACTACGATAGGACAAGTATGCTTAATTAAAGAATTGTTTTCTCAATTTTTGTCAAAAAATCAATTTGATGGATTGATCAAATTTAAGTATATTTTTATATTTAATTTTTCCTACCAAAATGTCAATTTCAATTTTTTTCATCATTTGATAGATTTTAGGATTTTTTTGTCAATTGATGAACTTTTAAAATTTTTCATTAATTAATAGAATTTTAAAAATTTTCATTAATTTATGAACTTTTAAAAAAAAATCATCAACTAATGGACTTTTTACAATGGCCAAAATCATGAGAAGAGGTTGGAGCCTATGGTGCTCATGAGGCTAGAGTGCATGATCTTCCTAGCACTTACGAGACTAGAGTCCACAATGCTCATGAGGTTAAAGTTCATAGTGATCTTAGCACTCATGAATACTATGAACATTGAAATTCCTAGTGGATATTTCAGCAAATACATAGCCAATGGAGGTGCAAGCAAAGGTAAAGGTAGTGGAGATAATAGTGCAAATGGTGACAAGATCAGCAATTGGAACAATGGTAAGATTAGCAAGCATAGTGGCCAAGCAACTAATGTGGCAAGGAGAATAAAGTGAGAGTAGTGAGAAGGATGTGGCTTTACACCATAACTACAATGCTATAGCTAGGTCATGTAACAACATAGCTTGGCCTTGTCATATGGCCCTATCACACTATTATACACATTGGCCTTACTACAGCATGGCCCTACTAAGTCCAAGCCCTAATGCAACATAGTCTAGCCTTGCATCCCTATCATACTTTGACATGGAAAGTGGACTGTGCAGTCCTAATAGCCATAATTAGGGCTGAAATATTTTATTTTTTATATATTTTTTATTTTTAAATTTTTTAAAAAAACTAAAAGACATATATAAATTAGTTATTATATATTAATAACTAGTGGTCTTACCCTTGTGGTCAGTACAACAACACTTTTTAGTTGGGTTTAGTATGAGAGAGGTCCTGTGTTAGATTTTCTTCTAAATTTTTTTAATTTTTTTCAACTTTTTATTATTAAAATAATCAAGTCAAGCCTAAGTGGATGACATGATGATTGGTGCATTGATGGGTAAAAGTTTAGGTTATGGGTTTGATTCTTCATCCTATAATTTTTAATTTTAAAAAATATAATTAATTAACTAATTATTTTATTAAAGCATGCATAATGAGAAACTTCAAACAACAATATCTCCCAAACTATAAGTGCGACCAAGGCAAAATTTGTATCATTTGAATTGTGTCGATGAGTACAATGTATTGGGCATTATTTCAAGGTCCAAAAAATAAGTTTTATTTTCAATATTTTTTTAACAAATGAAATTGCCTATTTTACTAAATTTCCCCTTAATAAGTTGATGTATGAATAACTTAAGTATTTCTAGATGATTTAAGCTTAATTACCATTCATTACCAACTTTGGATTAGAAAACTTTAATACATATATCATCTATAATTTTGATGCATCTCTAATATGGACCTATCCTTACACCTTATGCCTATACCCTAGTAAGCTTCTACGAGAATATTGGCAAGATTAAGCATCACAACATTAACCCATAAGATTTGAGTTCCCATATGAATCTATTGATAATTATGCTTTCCACTTATGTAGGAATGAAATAATCTTATGGCTAGGTTGAGTTTATTAAACTCACCAATATATGTTCCCTATATAAGGTTAGGTAATACTATCTTCCTAGGTGATGAGGTGTGAAGGTACCCCTACGTCCAACCATATAAATCACAAAGCATTCAGTGTGATCCAGTCAAATTCCATGGACTCTCTAGTTTTTGGTGCACTAGTCTTCTAGGAAGTGAACTTTACCCTAAGGTCATTCATTGTCTTCCCAATTACACTTGTGAAGTAAAAAGGTATGGTTAAGTGTAATTTAGACATATCATTTTTATCATTTTATGTTTTATGGCTTTAATGCTTAAAGAGAAAGATGAAGTAATTTAATGACTAATTTAATTTAACTAACTAACTAGTCTCTAGCTAGTCCTAACATAAGCATCTAGTTCCACTTTTTGTACACATCCTGAACCCCCATATCCACTGTTGGGTTACCAAGCACTACACTACTGGGCACATCAAACAATAATGCTGCTAAGATTACCAAGCAAATACATGTTTACACTCGAAGTGATCATACTTATGTACTTCATCTATTTAGCTTAATTGATTAAAGTCTAATTTAGCTTAAGTGATTGAATATTTAATAAAAAAATGGATGCATAAATAAAACATTTAAGCTATCCAGAATGCGGCAAGGTTTATTAATAAGCTTGTCTTTATTGTCATACACACTGATGTGGTTCAAGTACAATAGTGCTTGAATAAAGATTTGTACACTTAATGACTCCTAATACAGGCACTTAAGAAAAATATTCTAACTTTCAAATAGATAAATTGTAAGAGCTCTGCTACTACTATGACTTGAATACTCATAAAAATAGTTGGGAGCTTGTATTTATAGTTTTTTCTCTAAGGCAACATTGACGAGGCCTCATTAATGTAGCAAAAGCTACGTCAACATGGCCCTGTTGATGTGGCAACACCACATAAATGGGGCCCCATCGATAGGGGCTCGTCAATGCAACACTTTGATGCTCATCATACCCCCATGACTAAATGAAAACTTTCCCTTGAGTTTCTTTATGAAATTGAGAAGGTATGGGATTATTGACTGACTCTTAACAAAAAAAACAAACTAACTTGACAAAACTGAGTGCTTGAGTGTATAAATCAACACATTACAAAATTGCGGTGTTCGTGACACAAAATTGAACACCATGAGTTAACTACTCAAAAATAATTTGTAGAGCACTTCCTTTGATGGCATGAAGGCAACAAAGAAGATCAAATAGTCCCAAGTGGTGGTGACTCTTGAAATTCTAAAGGACCTTCATTGGCTTCAAGCAAGTGTGGTAGCTAAGGTAGCTATGGTTGTCCTGCTATAGTTGCAACCTCCAATGGAAGATGAAAGGCATCAAGCAATGTCTTCATCTTCTTCTCCTTACTTCAGAGATCATTCATAGTCCACACAACATCACCAATGTGGCCTAGAATGGGGACATCCCATGGAAAAGGCATTATTAGGAACATTTCCTTTACATTGACAAACAAAGCAGCAAACTATTTGGGTTTGATGTCAAATGTCCTTACTGTGCTTTGTAGCTTCTAGTAGATGTTCATCCTCTTAGCCAGGTTCTTAGTAGTTGATTGTTGATCCTTGAATCGTTCCTTGAGAACCTTGAGTTCAATATTAGCCACCACAAGCTTGTTCTTGGTGTCCTTGTCATGCTTAGACTTCACCTCATACAACAAGTATGAGATGGCCACCTACTTCTCTAATTTAGACCATGAACATCTAGCAGTCAACATGGCCAAATTTTCATAATGGACATTGGCAATCTCCATGTGCTCCATTATCTCCTCGATCTACAACTCCTTCATGCGGATTTTTTTTTGTTATAGGTGTCTATCCCATCAATAGTGGATTTCCAAACTTCTTTGCCTTGCTAAAGTTTCTAGAGGGCTTCATTTGCTTTTTCCTTCATCAAGTAAATGCATTTTTCATTTGCTTCCTTTCACAAACTAACCTATTCTCTTTAATGGTCCTTGACTCTCTCAAATTTGAGAGCCTCCGATTTCTAGGTGGCTACCTCAATCATAGTTTTCTAGTGAAGGGTGCAAACTTCCTCCATGGAGAGATTTTTATTTTCTACTACCAATCTCCTCACTTTTATGTTTTCTCTAGCCAATTTTTCCTACTGTTGATGGATGAAATCTATTAACTATTTCTTGTGCACATTAACATTCCACAAGAGATGATTTTCTATGATTAATTGAACATTCTCCTAGCAGGTATGATCCAAGGTCTTCTAAATCTTTTGTTGTGTGGCCTCTACCAAGGATTGATAGAACATCGCCATCTCCATTGCACCCTAAACCCCTTTGAGTTTGGTGTGAAGTTGTTCCATAGCTTCATCTCTTATTAGTGCTAAGTTGAGAAATGCAGGATTGGTAATTTGGAATCTTAATTCAGAAACTTCCATAGCCAAGAGTTTGTTCCACTCCCTGGTTATTTCAAGTTGCCCCTCAAATATGATATTTTTTCCCCTTTCCTCTAGCAACTTTGACTGGGTTGCAGTGATGTTGTCCAAAAGGTCAAAGATATTCAAAAGTAATTGGCTAATTCCAACTAGTCAATCCATTAGTTCTTCATGCTATTTTATGTTTCTTCAACCACTTGTGGTCCCTGTGGATGTCTGCACATCCTTGAGTGTAGTGACATCTATTACAAACACTGTAGGTGCATTGAGAGTTTCAGAAATATGGTCAGTGGCCACTTCTGCTACTGTCTCCTACCCTTGGTGCTACATCACTAGTATAGTTGCTAGCTCACTCTCCTCCAAGCACACCAAGATGGTTGTAGTGTTCCTAGAGATTTCTAGGAGTGACTATTGTTCTATGAGAGATAGTATGACCTCTCTAGCACTTAGATTTAACCTCACGGGTAGCTATGTTCTTTGTGTTGAGAACATGAATCCACCCTCATCCATTAAGCTAATTATTTGGGCCACCTCATTGAGGTGAATTATTGGTGGTCTGTAGATGGATGGCTCCTCGCCACTCATGCCTACTCATTGCTATTATTCACTCAAGAGTCATTCTCTATGTTCGCACAACTATTAGATGGTTGCAGCGATGTCTAGCACCATTGTTTGAGTGGCAGGTGGAGGTGGTGGTCACTACTTCTCTTCTTGGATTATGGTTGCAGGCATCTTTTCCTTCATCATTTCCACCTAGTTGGTAGCTAGAATAGTTTTGGTAGTATCATTGGTGTAACGAACTATTCCTCCCCTTTGACAGAGTTTCCTAATGAGTCATGGAAAGGGGAATGCCTTCCTTATGCATTCGTTTTCTTTAAACCTCTTCTCCATCTCTAGATAGATCAGCTACAAAAGGTTGATCAAGAATCTCCTACTTAGAGTAGTGCATGCTCGAGTAGAGAAGGTGATGATTTTTTCTTGGCCTCACCATAGGATTAATGTGGAAGGTCACAATCTTGTAATAAATCTTCTCTACTAGTGTAAGCATGCTAAGCTTCTTGTCATTGACACCATAGCACTATTGCACCCATTCTTTCTTGATACTGGGATCTACCTACATTGGGATCTTAGTAAGGTTTGCTCTTGTTTTAGATAATCCAAGTGCTATAGTAATGACCTACAATGAGTAGGACACCAAGATGTCCTTGATTCTTACTGTTGATCTAGGCTACCTATTATTCTAGAATAGCAACATCTCTTCCATGTACCATTCCCTATTGGAAGTGATGATTGGCCACATGGGAGAGGTCATTAACTGGTCCTACACTTCTCTTGGTGCATGCTCTAATAAAAGGCCAAAATTTAACTCTTGAAGCATTAATTTTTAAAGCTCTCTCAATTTGAATTGATTCAGGCAGGCCTTTATTAAGGTCACCTCAAGATTTTCTAGTTGTGCTGGTGCATCATCTCAATGGGCATGTTTTGTTACTACTATTGCTAGTTCTGGAATCTATCTAATAGATTCCACGTGTGTGTCTTCCCTAAGAGGACTTTTGCAATGGGTTGAAAGTGGTTCTTCTTAGGGCTATTCTTGGTTCCTTCCCTTTCTAGGTTGTTTCTTCCTTAGTTGGGACAATCCTGCTTCCTGCATGTGCTTTCCTTTTGGTGTCATTTGTAATCACAACACATCCATAGATTAGTAAATATAATGTGTAACTTTATATTTTTGAATACCTTTCCTCATTAGTTAGTTACACTTTAGCTAAGGTTGGACCATGGTAGATTAATTATTTATTATAAATGTCATCGAAGCTTGTTGGAAAGGTTTAACTCTTGTAATTCAGTGTTGGATAGTTTATTTTTTAGTTAAACCCTTTTGGAAGTTTAAAAAATCACAAAAAATTTTCTATCAAAAATGGCACATTTGTGGCCCCCATGATGAAGAGCATACTCTGGTACCTGCAAGGTCAAAGAATGGAGTGATTTGGATAAAAAATTTCTAAGTTATGGGCTCTAGAATGTTTTGGGCTCTGAAAATTTGAAAAAAATTCTTTGTAATTTATGAGAAAATGTAAAATTTTTTAAGTGGGGTCACACCTATTTATACTATTTTTCCCTTACGTCGACAAAACCCTATATACAAGGCCCATTGGTCAAAATTTTGAAATTTGAATATCTTAAAAAATATAAGGAATTTTTCAATGAATTTTGGATCTATGGAATCCTAAAAAAGCCAAGAATATGATAAAATCATTGAAGAGGATCTTTGAAAGCTTAAAAATTAAAAAAATTTATAGAGAACATATTTAATGAACAAAATATGTAAAGGAGCACATGGTCTGATGTGGAAGATGGATGTACAAAAGATTCTATTTGCTAGAATTCCTAAGGATAAAGTGCTTAATGAATACCACCAAGAGATATGCAAGTGGGTCCTTCCCATAGTAGGAACATGCCTTTTTACCCTTGCACAACCTCAACCTAAGAAGTCTATGAGCCTCATAAGTGATTAATGGTTGACAAAAGATAAGAACCAAAACCTGGAAGATTCTACCTAAGAATTCAAATATGTTAAACCAAGACATGGAATCAAGAACATGAATACCAAAAATGAGGTGAGTTATGGATAGCATAAATGGATGATGGAGAAGATGGAATGGAATTCCAATGAAGGTCATAAGAAGGCCTTTGTGGAGTTCATGTTTAAAATGATCGAAGAAGATCCATCCTTAGTCTAAATCAAAATCAACCTCTTTCAGTGACTTCACATTGTCACTCCAAGACCAATCCAAATCCCTCCCCCACCCTGAGACACAAGAGTGCACCCACAAAACAACCACCATTACATAAAGAGAAGAAAAGAGAAGTAGGAAGTGGGAGATGACCTTAGTTAGAGAGGATCTTTAAGCATGGGTACATATCTTTCTAGTCCCATAACTAGTGTTTGTAGCCTATTTATTTGTCTAAGGGGTATGCTTTGAATTCCCACCATGTTTTTTATTTTTTTTTATTTTGTTGTTTTTTCTTTTTTCTTTCTTTTTGGATGGGAACCACACCATGCAAAGACTTTATTTGACTTCCTATTAGTGGTTGAAATGGAATGGTAAGAAGTCCCTAAGAACACCCAATCACTCAAGTAAGTAGAAGAGTATAAAGAGTATTGAGTCCCCTTGAAATCATACCATGTTCAAACCTTTGAATCCTTCCCAATTCCAGAAACTACCAAGGTCACAAATTTATTAAAAGTTGATTTAATGAAAGGAACCTCAAACTTCCAAAACAAGGAAAACCATAGAATTTGTAAATGGGTAGATTTCATGGACTCACTCCTTGTTCCATGAAAAAGAAACCATGACTGAGTCATCAATAAAAAAATTTAAAAATAAAAACCAAACATTAGCAATTAAAACATAAAGCACAAACCACCATTAGTAACAACCACAACACCACTATGTCCTATTGACAATAAAGCACTTTTATTAGCAAAAATTTAAAAATCACACTCAAACTAAATAAAATATATAAGTGTAAAATATCCAATGAAGATTCAATCATACTAAGGATGGTGTAAAAAAAATGGTGTAAAAATATGAAAAATTTTGAAAATCAAAAAGTTGTAAAATAAATAACTTGCAGAATAAATAACTTGCAAAATAAAAAATGTGGAAAACAAAACATAGAAAAAATGAGGATCCATATGGATGATTTAGCATAGATGAGCATCTCCCCCACAACTAAGTTGGAAAGAGAAAATCTAAAACAATTGAGCATGGTTGTCCATCCATTGAGGTATTTCTTGCACTAGTTTGCTTGGCCTCATGGAAAAGCTTTACTTGTCGGATGTTGACCAAGTGCCTTTTATTTGGACTCTTGAGTTTGTATATGGTCATGATCCTAGATGGAAATGTTTCAACAATTATATAAGCTTCCTTCCACAATGTTTAAAATTTAGTTTTTTGAGCTACGTGTGTGGGGTTCCAATAGAGAACCCCATTGTGACATCAAATTCTCGCAAGATCATGAGCCACTGTATGATACGGGGGGATCACCATTGGCTTATTCATTAGGAAGAAAATAGCACTATGATTACCAAGCACATAGTACATGAATTTTTCGAGAGCATACACCACTACCATTAATTCTTTCTTAGTTATGGTGTAATTCAATTGTCCACCCATAATGCTTCAGCTCACATAGTGGATGTAATATGAACATTTCTTATCATCCAACTGCATAAGCATAGCCCCTAAAGCATAATTAGTTGCATTTGTCATTATGTGAAATGGTCTAGACTAGTTTTGTGCTCATAGAATTAGATTCTCTACAAGCTTATCTTTTAATTGTTGGAATGCATGTTCACCTTCCTTAGTTCAGATGAACAAAGCATCTTTCTTTGTAAGCTCTACCAACGACTTTGTGATCTTAGAGAAATTCTCTATGAATCATCAATATTAGCTAGTGTGTCCAATGAAGGATCAAACATCCTTAACTATCTTTGGTTGACGTGTGATTCCTTGGATGACCCTTATTTTTCTACGTCTACCTCAATCCCTACCTAAGTAATTCTATGCCCCAATATTATGCATTCCTAGACCATTAAATGGCTTCTTTGCTAATTGAGTCTGAGGTTTGTTTCAACACATCTCTTCAGTACCTACCCAAGGTGATTCAAGGCTTGCTCAAATGTAGCACCATAGGTATAAAAGTCATCCATAAGACTTCTATATTGTTACCTATCTACTATTGGAAAATACTAAGGACCAAGCATTAAAATGTTGTAAGGGCATTGCATAGACCAAATGGCATCTTATAATATGCAAAAGTCCCCCAAGGACTCATGAATATTTTCTTGGCCATGCAATTTGGATTTGGTTATAGCCACCATAACCATCTAAAAAGTTGTAATAGCAATTCCTAGAGATAGTGTCCAACACTTGGTCTACAAATGGTAATGGAAAATGATTTTTAAATGTTTCCATGTTCAACAACTTGAAATCGATGTAGACCCACCACTTGCCACCTTTCTTTAGCATAATTACAAGTAGGCTAACCCACTCACTATCCACAATGGTACAGATGAACCCTGCCTTGAGGAGTTATTCTATTTCCTCTTTGATGATTTACTTCAATTTGGGGTTTAGCCACCTTTGAGGCTACCTTCTTGGCTTCATGGCCAAGTTGGTGTAGATGCAATGCTAGCATAGCCTTGGATCAATTTCTATTAGTTCGGGATATGGCCAAGCAAAGGATGTTGGTCATTTGTTCATGACCTGCAATAGCTTATCTTTTTGTTGAGAAGCAAGATTTACATTAATTATGATTAACTTGCCATTGTTTAAAAATGCATACTTCATGCCAACCAGTAAAGTTTTTAAGTCTAGTGGCTCTTACTTGAAATCATTAGGGATTTCCAACTTTCCCCAATAGGTATCATCATCTTCATCATTGGAGAGGTGGTGATGAACTTGTTGAAGTTCATCTATGCCTTTGACATAAGCACATGTCAAGCTCTCAGTTGGTTCCATGCATAATATGTTGTTATCAAAGTCAACTATCAACCATTAGATGTCCTCTTGTTTTATGACTACTGTGTACAGGCACCTTTGAATATCTATTTCATTTGCACACTGATTACATGCTTTAATGAATGCACTCTTAATGGGCCATATTTTCTAAATGCAATTACATCCATTATCACTATACATGATGCATGAAACACACTTCTTCTTCAACATTCTAGATTCATTTTTCCATGGAGATTTCCAAGAAGATTCCCCTTCTGCCCATTCATGCATCAACTGTGCTTAACCATGCCCTTCCCATAATGATGGGGAAGTTGCCTTTGCAATTTTCTACCTTGATCACTAAAAAATTAGTAGGATAGAACCACCCACAAACTATGGTCACAATGTCCTCCACTAGTCCCAAATTAACAATGATTGACTAATCTGCATATTCTACATGAATGTTGCTCTTCTTAAGAGGTAGTAAGTTTTAGGCCTTGTACATGTCATGGGAGATGAGATTGTCGCTAAAACCAAAATCAAGAAGACCCTTGCATGGCTTATGTCTAGTGATCTATAAGTAAATGAGTGGACTTCTTGGATTAGATCTTTTCATGAAAAGATTACCAGCCTTGATCCAATCAAAAACAATATGAGTTAACATCACAGTATGGATCCAAAGCAACATTTGGTTTGGAGGACACTCGAATGTGTTTGATATAGAGGATGAGGGTGTTGGAGATACAGGACAACCAGCAACATTAGGTTGTGAGGGTTGGAAGGACTGTTGGGTTAGGAAAATGGTCATTTTCTAGATCAATTGTCCAAACCACTCGTCTGAAAAGTTGGCTGTGAATGTACAGCCCTCGTAGCATTTTGTTGTTATGGCTATGAAGGAATTTCACCCTGCATGGATGGAATAGGAGGTATCTGAGTTGAGAGCAGAGGAATGTGTGTAGATGAATGTAGAGGGTGGTATGGGTATGGGTGTTACCCTTAAGTAGGTGGTGAATAAATTAGATGGTACTCTAGAGGGTAATAGTGATGCTGAAATGAGGCATGGCTTGTAGAACTTGGTAAAATAGGTTGCTAAACACAGTACCTATATGGATCTTGTTGCCTATAAGGCTACTATTGTCTTGGTGGTGGCATTCCTCACAATTGTGGTTCGTGCAATTTTTGATATTGTTCATATGGTTGTGGTGGAGCTTCACTTGAATAGTAAACCTATTGTTGTTGGTGGAACTTCCTTGCCTTGTGGATAAGATAATCATCTGGGTGCTTGCCTCCATGCTAGTCTAGGATTCAACGCATACACCCCAAACTCTTGTAAGTGTGACATCATAGAGTAACACCCCTAAGGATGTTCATACTAACATATGTCACAACCAATGTCATCATCAAAGTATGTCTCCACAACTTCTTCTACTACTACTTTGGCCTTACCTCTTTGGTAGGAACGTTTAGCTTCTTTCTGCTTCCTACAATTACAATTACTACTTTGCTCTTTGGATTCTTTAGCAATCTTCATAGCAATTTGGAATTTCTCATTCAAAGAGTCTCATAATTTATTAACCTTTGTCAAAATATCAAATATAGATTTTTGGATGGATAAGGTTTTCCTGTTCACCACTTCGTCAAGTCGTCACTCCTCATCACAAAATCAAACCTCTCTTTTTCTAATGGAAGGATCCCTATTATATTCTTCTGTACTTTCCTTTTTTCACAAATCATGTTCTTCTTTTGCAATCTGTTCTATCAACCTTGTATCTGATGAGCTCTTAGTTCAAATAATCTCCCTTGGGCATAAACCCCAAGAGTTCTTCTAGTCTCTACTTTGAGCCCATTTATGATGTGGTGGAGTTGCTCTCTTTGAGAATAACCATGGTCAAGGCGTCGATGTAAGAAGGAGCAGTATCTGTCCATGGTAACATCCAAGGGTTTATGTGTTACTTGTTTCCAACCCTAGATTTGGCTCTCAGGTTGGACACTCTAGCATACATCTGATATTTATCATTGAATAGTTCCAGCATGGTACTCTATTTGCGAAAGGATTCTGACTCTAAAGACTAGTACCAACTTTCAACTTCTTTAATGAGTATCCTAGGAAATATTTTGAGTTTTTGCTAATCATTTTCAATGTTTTTCAAATCACATGCATCATGGAAAGCTTGTAGATGTGTCTACGGATTAGAGTTATATCCCTCCACAAGTCTTGGGATACTATTCATGTCTAAGCACTTGATCTGGAAATCCTTTACATGCCTAGTTGGAATCTTGACTACCTCTACAATGTTAAGCATACTTCTTATTACCAACAATGGCTCATCATCATCATGATTTTGTTGTCACTAATGATGTCCTCGATTACCCCTTTGATTATTGTGGGCATGGCAATTAGTATCATTGCCTCGATGCTCACCTCCATCATGGTTGTTCCTTTTGTAGCATCTTTCAAAATTAGAAGAGGAAGAAGAAGTAGATGCAAATGAAGAGGGGGAAGAGGGAAGAGGCTTGCCTCCACCATGAAATCAATTCCCCCTTGGCTATCATAGCCACATTCATCAAGTTTCCTATCATTCTGATGCTTATTTGATCCCTTTCTTTGTTTGCCATCTTTCCCTAAACCTAAATTATGTATTGTAGACTAAAAATTCAAGGTCACACCCTCATATCCGGTAACAAAGGGTAGAGAATCTTCATGTTGAAGCCCTCAGAGGTAGGACCCATGTTGTTGTCTTAATTCAGTAGGAACAAGGGATTAGTGAATCATTTCCCCTTAGCATCCTCATGATGCCTCTCCTGATGTCGATCCCTCTTGCATTATGTGTCAGTGGGACAGTCATTTCAAGTGTCATAACCATTTACAATGTATTCCTCTTGAAGATCTGAGATGCCTAACTTCTTCAGAGTATGAAGCAACAACCTGGGCATAGATCAATCAGGGTGCAATACAGTGTTTCCTTTCATATCACACCATTCTAGTTTCTCATCCTAATGTAGGATGAAGGTGAAATTAGGCACAAACTCATCTAGATGAGTATATACCACTTTAGACTCTTGTGGGACCAATGGTTTAACATGATCATGCAAGTGTCAATGTGCTTTTGTAGTTATATTATTTGTGAATGATATTGACCTTGAGGTTTATCCAACAATATTAATGATATACACTAAACCTAGGTAGCACATGTGATGAGTGGCAAGGTACCCCTATGCCCAACCATATGAATCACAAGTGTTCACATGCAATCCGATCGAATTCCGCAGACTATAGTTACTAAGTACACTATAACTAAATAGTGTATGTGTGTTGTTTGTTTGTTGTCTTCCCAATCCCACTTGTGAAATGTGAGTGTATGGTTAAGTGTGATTGAGGCATATGATTTTTATTATTTTGTATTTTTATGGAATTACTCACCTAGAACAAGAATAAAAATAAGAGTGATTTAAAAGTAAAAGCGATTAATTGCTAAGTAAACTATAATCTAATCTATCCTAACACAAGTAATTTTTTCCACTTTCCAAACACATCCTGAACTTCATGCAGACACTGCTAGGCTGTCAAATGCTAATCTTTTCTAAGCTACCAAGTGTCACATGTATGCTCGAAGGGGTCGTGCTTATGTAATTTAATGATTTTCTTAATTGATCAAAAATAATTGTTGCATAAATAACATTAATGTAAATTGCACAAAATAACAATATGTAAATGCATAAGAAAGAAAATCTCAAGTGCTACAAGGAATCGATCAAAGAGCTCGTCTTTATTGCCAACACAATGGTGTGCTTAGATACATCAATGCTTGAATAAAGATCTGTTCACACATAGACCTCCTGCTATGAGCACTTGGAAAATATTCTAACTATCAAATGAATAAACTACAAGAGTTTTGCTACTTGACTACTAAAAACTTACTCCCAATTGTGCGCCTACATGCTGTATTTATAGACCTAGGAGCAACCCTGTGATATCAAATGTACAATATCGTATCTTGGGCTACGATATTGCGTATCTGATATCGTGTACCCGATATCACAACCACCCTTATATCAGAGCATATGAAAAACATGATTTATCATACCCCCATGACTAAACGAAAACTTATCCTCAAGTATAGAAGAGGAGGAATAAGTCCTTTATAAAATATATTAGGGGGGTGTGGACTTATTTGACTGACATGTAGAATGACATAGAGAAAATAGACAAATAGACAAGTGTCCAAGCATACAATATTATAATGGTGTATAACATTGGGTGTTCATGACAATAGGAAAGAACACCAATGGATCCAAAGAACATCCAACCCCTCTTGGTAATAGAAAAATGAGGGAGAGATAGAAGAGATCTAGTGGTCATGCACAATCTCTTGCGAGTGATATGGTTGCATCCTCCTTGGTGACGATAGTCCCGTTTCCTATCTATGCTTTCCACTGCAATCACAAAAAAACCAAGGATTAGTATATATAGTGCAATAGGTAATGGCTGAGTACCTTGTCTCATCAGCAATTTTATCTAGCCAAGTTGGGTTTGTGATAGATTGGTTGCTTGATATTGTTAGTGGAAAAACTGATGAATGGGTTAAATAAGAGAAACGATCCATATAATCCAAAAAATGCTTAACACAAAGAGTACTAGAAAGAGGGTATTCACAACAATAAAAAGGAGCTCATTACAAAAAATTGTGAATGTGTGTACAATTGGATGACATGAATTGGGTAAATAAAAAGAATTTGATTGTAACAATGTCTAAGGTAAAGAACTTAACTTAACCAAACCAAAAGGTATGCAAGTGGGTCCTCCCAAAAGTAGGCACAAGCCTTTTATGCCCTTGCATAACCTCAAACCAAGGAGTCTTGGACACCATGGATGATTAATGGTTACATAAAGTTAAGTACAAAAACCCAAAAGTAACTTACTAAGAAACC
>MNCI01017497.1:813423-826815 GCA_015680685.1 Gnetum montanum
AAGCAATAACACTGCTAGGATTACCATGTGAATACATGTTTATGCTTGAAGCAGTTGTACTTATGTACTTAATCTATTTAGCTTAATTAATTAAAGTCTAATTTATCTTAATTTAGCTTAATTGATTGAATATTTAATAAAAACAATGAATGCATAAATAAAATATTTAAGCTATCCAAAATGTTGCAAGGTTTATTAAGAAGCTCATCTTTATTATCATACACACTAGTGTGGTTCAGGTACAACAATGCTTGAATAAAGAGCCATACACTCAATGACTCCTGTTGTGGGCACTCAGGAAAAATATTCTAACTTTTGAATAGACAAACTACAAGAGCTCTACTACTACTATGACTTGAATACTCATAAACATGACAAGGAGCTCATGTTTATAGTTTTTGCTTTAGGGCAGCGTTGACAAGGCCTTGTCAATGGGGGCCCATCAACACGACACTTCGACGTTCATCATCAGGGTTTAGGTGTTTAGGAAAATAAGTCTCAAAGTGAGGCAAAGTCCAAGAAGACTTAGGCCATGGCTAGTAGCCTCATGGAAGGAACCTAAAAATAACATTGATCATTTAATTAAATTTTAATAATAGTAACATATGGCTGAGAGTTACTTGCACTGATCTACCATTGTCTTACCATAATTCCTTGTAGTTGATGTACCTTATTTGTGTGTGGTCTAAACTCCTAGAACTTTGGTAATGCATATCCATGAAAACCATTGAAAAGAAATTTTATTGATTGGCATGATTCATCTTGAACATAAGGAGAATTTGATGGTGATCCATGATTCTTCTAGGTCATGGCTCCATGGTTCTTCAATGAATTGTACTCGATCCTTGATTTTGATTGGTTCTTAGATCATGATTTTCTCTGATACCAAATGTAACATCATATTCCTAGATTTCATGAAAAATTCAAATATACATAACAATCAACATTAATCTTGATGAGCAGCAAGGTACCCCTACGTCCAACCATACGAATCACAAGTGTTCACACATCTTCCAGTTGAATTATGTGGATGGGACTAGTTGTGCATCTAAATCATTATGCCTTGATCATAGTTCGTTCTCTTCCCACTTGGACTAGTGGTAACTTTATCACGTATGGTTTAGTCCAAAGTGAGGCATATGATGATTAATGCTGTTCATCCCTAAGCTATTCCTAATGATGATAAAAAAATTACTTGTTTAATCTAATCAACAATGGAAAGTAAAATCTAACTAGCCTATGTGCAATGAGTATTCATTCCTAACCTTCCATACACACCTTAGACTACATGCAAATTCCACCAGGGTTACAAAGGGTATTGTTACTGGGCATACCAAATGATACACTACTGGGTTACCAAGTAATTACACTTAAGCACTTGTGGTTATTCATACTCATTCTGCTTAATGACAAGAATAATAAAGAGCAATGAATGACAAACATTAACTAAGGAAAATAGTAAGTATTTAAGTAATTAAAAATAATAATGAAGTTAAGTGGATGCTACAATGATGGAAGTAATCTTGATCTTTATTGTTGAACATGTAATGTGTCCAAGTACATCACACTTGAATAAGGATGTCATACAATCACTTAACATCACACTGTGGGCATGCACTAAAAACTAACAAAACTTCAAATCTATCAAAATCTATGAATCTATCTATCAATTTCCTATTCCCTAATTGTGCACCTAAGTGTGGTATTTATAGGCTACCACAAAAGGGTTGATATCGAATCCTCGACATCACGGCCCGATATCAGATATCCAACATCGTAGCCCCGATATCGAATATCTGACATTGCAACCTTGTAAAACATGACTCATCATACCCACATGATTGAATAAAAACTTGTCCTCAAGTTTAAAAAATGAGAAACAAGTTTTTTACAAAATATTGGGAAGGTATGGAATTATTTACTAACTTAAAAATCACACAAACTGACTCTTTCATGCCATGGTGATGTTTTACACAAAATATGGACACATCATATAAAATGACAAAACAAAAAAATTGGAAAAACTCATGTAGTTCCTAGAGGTGGTGGCTCTACCATGGGTTGCTTCCCCTTGTCTTCAAGCCTCTACAACTTATAGTTATTCAAGAGCACTTGCAACTTCTCCTCCTCCATTCCTGGGTCATGTACTATCCAAGTTGATGAGCTAATGTGTACTAGAGCTGATACATCCCACTAATACAACAGTTGTAGAAACATCTTATTTTCTTTCACGTACCATGCTACAAACTATCATTGTTCCTCCTAGAAATATCTAGCCTTTTCTTTTAGTTCATGATGATGTATTAATCATTTAGCCAAGTTTGAGGCTACATCCCTTTGCCCATGGTAGCGAGCCTTAATTGCTTCAAATTCCAAGTTTGCCACATGGAGTTTTTCAAGAGCACTTTTCCTATCTACAAATTCTTTTTCATACAAGGCATAAGTGGTTGCTACTTGTTGTTCTAGCTCATTTCTAGGCTGACCTACTATTAACATAGTAAGGTTGACATAGAAAAGGTTAGTCAATGCTATGTACTCTTTCAAATCTTCAATCTGTAGGTCTTTATTCTTCACTTTCACTTGGTGGACTAAGGCATACTATCCAAGATGGGTTGCTAGTCAAGATTTTGCACTGACATAAACTAATGAAGGCCTTTTCCATCTAGATTTCTTTTTCATTAATCTATTTGTACATGCCAATTTGGCCCCAGAAGTGCTCCTTTAGCTTTTTATGTTTCTTAGCCTTATTTTTCCATGTGCTTATCTCAATTACAGATTTTTGGTAGATGGCATAGAGCTTCTTCATTGAGGGGGTTCAATTTTCTCTAATCAATCTACTTATATCTTGGTTAACCCTCACTAGTTGCTCTCTCAAATGGTGGACACTTTCTTCCAAGATGTTTTTCTATTTCTCTACAATGGTCAACCTTGTATTATCAACAGTAAGCTATTTATTCTCCTTTTGCACAACGGTCAATGCCTTCTTATTAGCATATTCTTGGGCTTCAGTGGTTAAGGCATTCCAAACTACTTTCTCATTTTCCTATTCAACAACTTTATTCTATTCAATTAATTAGTCCAACTACTCTGTTCAAAATTTTTCTAACTAGTCAAGTGCAACGAATTGGGAAGGATCCTTCCTTTCAACTATTAGGACAAAGAGCTCTTGTTGTAACTTATGCACATCTGCATCTGCATGCTCTGCCTTAGTCTCTACCATGATCAATTTTTCTTTTCTGATGATGAGGTCAAATTGTATTGTAGTGACATCACTAGGGATGTCAAACAAAGTTATCATTACTTGTCCATTCTACAACAATCTGTCAAGCACATCCTCATGGGTCATAGGAGTCATTAAAGTTCCAACTAACATTTTCACATCTCTAGTTCCGGTCAAATCTACCAAAGGCACAACATGCACATTAAAATATTCTTTAATCTGATTTCTAATAACTTCTACTATGCCTACCACGTCTTGATGTTGCATAACCATGATTATGGCTCCTTCTCCTATTTTGAGCATCACTTGAAAAGATGTGGCATTTCCAAAGATCTATTGGGACCATTGGGCTTCTCCTCCTAATTGCAAAGAAATCTTCCCCCTTGATGGATCGTTAGAAACTATAGGCTACATGGCATCATTGATGACTCGAAAGACATTTGATTTATCCCTACTTTCCAAACTGAGAGTTTTATTTATTCTCTATAGATGGCTCATTGTAGGCCTATATTCTTTTGGCGGGGGTGGTGGGACTTGTGGCTCTTGTCGCTGCACTAGTTCTTACTTAGACTCCTTTTATGGTTCTTGTTCCAGCTCATTCTCTAGTTCATGTTTACCACAAAGGTCTTTTCTTGGTACTGCAGGTTTGAGCAATTCAATGAAGGAAGCATTTTGATCCCTCTTGGGAACATCATTAGTGTAGCTTAGGATTCTAGTAAGCTTTCATAGCTTTCTAATTAGGTAAGGAAATGAAATTATTAACTTTCCTACCTTTCTTTCCTCAAACTACCTTTGAATTTCCATGAAGTATAACTGGGCAAGATTGGCATTGTATTTTCCCATCAAAATTACACTTCCCATGGTGGCATAAGTTGGTATTCTATTATGCCCTTTAGTTGGGAAAAGGTGATATGTGCCGATCTTGAAGTAGATCCTCTCTTCCAATGTCAACTCATTGTATATCTTGTTTTCTTTATTATATGCCTACTTCAACCATAATTTTTTAGTTTTGTCAAACCTTGTAGACAAATGCACTACCTTGAATCCCACATTAGGTATATTCAAAGCCTCTATAATGGCCTTTACTAAAAAAGAGACAGAGACTCTACCAATGTTGACCATGGTTCTTTCTTCCTTATTATGCCAAAATGGGTACGTCTCACCAAGGTACCATTCCCCACCTTCAAAGAGGATGTGCCATAGAGGCAATGCCTAAAGTTGAGTTCTGACCACCTTAAGGACAAATGTCATGAATGGCCAGAAGTTCATTTCCACGATGACCATGGTCAACATGGATCACTCCTATATGGCTTGAAGGCATTCTTGGAACAATGTGAGGTGTTATCCTTGCACTGGATCCTATAGTTCGGTAGCCTCCCCTTGAACCAACTACCCTGAAGTAGGAGCCTCTTAATCAATGCTAAAAAACTAGGCCTTTTATTCCTCATGCTTAACTAGTGGGCCTTGTTCTCCTAATTGGCCTCTGCCACCTCTCAGGCATTTACTTACACCTTACGAAGGTCCTTCTTGTCCACCTCTTTTTGGGGTCATCTACAATCGATCAAGGATGTTACTAAGGTGTTTTTCATTTATCCTTAACAAGTTTAGACCTTACTCATGACATTAGTTCCATTAAGTTCTTTAGCTCATGTGATTGCAAAGTTAGAAAAATTCCAATAAAAATGCCCAAAAAGTGCTAACTTCTTTTATGACCCTTCACAATTGGCGCTTTTTCCCTTATGTATGGCTTATAATGACGGTTATGATCCCTTGGGCAAGAAAATTAAAGGTTCTAGCATTCATACAATTGATTGTTCATTAATATACTTAAATGTTTTAACATGCTTACCCTTATAATACCTTTTGAGCGATAGCAAATTTCAAAAAATTGACACAATTTTTCCACACAAGCACCCTTCCCTAACTAAATTGAACACTCCAGGTTCAACTAGGTTTAAAAATTAGAAAAATCAAAGTGATATGAAGTAAGATATCACATGTAGAAGTTGGTTTTGTAGAGCTTTCAATTAAGGGAGAAAAATGCAAAAGCTCCCATAGCTTTAAGTAGTGATAATGAATTTTTTTAACACCACAAGGGTTCTTTCATGGACCTGATATCGAGTATCCAACATCGAGTCCCACCCAATATTAGGTAGTCGATATTAAGGTACTTATAAATGCATTTAATGAGGATATTCAGCATGAAAAATGAAGTTCTATGATTGGTTGGAAAGTTTAATGTAAAATCCACAATTCTAGGTAAGTGAGAATTCATATTGAGGCATTGGAAGTGTTAGAAGATGGAATCATAAGCATTAATACCTTTAGAAGATGTAAGAAAATGGATATTCAATTCATGGTGTAGAATGGATTAGTTATATGAGAAGGGAAGGTATTGAATTTAACATTTATGCAATTGGAAGGTTTAAGATTATGTGGTTGTGTTAGACAAGTACAAGATACAATAGTTATACAAATGGATCCTCCCTAAAGCAAGCTTCAACCCTTAATGCCCTTGTATAATCACACATAAAAATATATGTAGGCACTAAAGGAATTGAATGTAATGCATACCTGCTAAACAAAACACAAAATGCTAAAACCATCAATTTGAGAGAATTACTCTATATTATACAAAACCACAAGTTAGGATCATGCAAACAATATGAGATGGATTTTAGAAAGGATTGCAAAAATCAGGACTTCAGGTGCCTTACCATAGGCATAATGAATCCTTATGTGTTATTAATAGTTAAAGTAATCATTAGCCCTTCTTTCTAAGATTCAAACCAAGTCCAAACCATGTTCTAGTGACATTACACTATTTCATCTCTTCATTTGACAACCATAAAACTACAATAATTACAACGAGTAGCATCACTTAGCATTTTTTCCAAGTGAGGATTTTATTCATGGCACTTTTATTTTCTTTTTCTTTTTTCCTTTTTTTTTTTTGAAGTCTGAGAGGCCATCAACCTTTAGGCATGGGTAACATGTCTTTCTAGTTAGAACCATAAAAATTTATTCAATGCCCTTTTATTTTATTCTTATCTGTGTCAACCTTACCAAAGGACTACCTTCAAGAATGGGTATCATGTCTCTCTAGTGGCATGATAAGGAAGCACATATTTACTCTTACTCGCATTTTTTGTTAGATCTAGAAGGATATAATTACAACCTTGGCAACATGATAGAACATACAGAAGTGGTCAAAGAGATTCCATAAGTCCCTTTGATTTCATACCTTTTACATTCCCACTTGGTTTTGCACTTTTCTGTCTAGGCACAATGATTATGATTTTATTCTTAGTTTGATGATGAAGAAGAATGTCATTATGACCATGGTAAGAACCTCTTATTAATGAAATGGATGGATGGATGATGTGGTCTCATTGTCCAAATAATCAATCCCTCATGGCTTAACAACATAAAGAAGACCTCATCTCAATGGGCTATGATGAGTGGTTAGGTACCCCTACACTCAACCATACGAATACGAGCGTTCATGCATGATCTGGCCAAACTCCGTAAATGGACTAGTTGTGGTATCTAGATAGTTACACATAAATTGTAGTTTGTTGTCTTCCCACCTAGACTAGTATTTACTTGATCACATATGGTTTAGTCCAAAGTGAGGTGTACGATGTGATCCTAAACTAGTGCTACTCCTAGAGACAATGGAAAATAATCTTATTTAAGCTAATAGGTGGTGAGAAACAAAATATAAATTAGCTTAAGTGCCATGAGCATCCATCCCTTAATCATCCATATGCATCTTGGACTTTTTGTACTACTTTTGGGATTACCAAGCACATATTACTTGAGTACTCCTAGATACGCTACTGGGTTACCAAGTAGTTACACTTAAATATTCGTGAGTAACTCGTACTCATTCTACATTTAACAATAGGAATAGTAAATGATGGTAAAGAAATATTAACTAAGAAAATAAGAAATAACAATAATAATTAAAAAATTAAAAACTAAGTGAATGTTGCAATGATGGAGTAGTCTCGACCTTTATTGTCAATTATGTGTGTGTCCAAGTACGTCACACTCGAATAAGGTTCTGTACAATTACAATCATCACACTCGAATAAGGTTCTGTACAATTACAATCATCACACTGTGGGCATGCACTGGGGAAAGAATTGAAATGAATTGAAAACTGACAAAAAGACTCTACTCTAACACTATCTCCCTTCTCTTGTGCACCCAAATGTATATTTATAGGCTTACACAGGAATCACGATATCATGTATCCAATATTGTTATCCAAGCCACAATATCGTGTACCTGATATCAAGGATCTAATATCGGTGCTTGGCAAACCAAAATTGATCATATCCCCATGACTGAATAACTCATCCTCAACTGAGACAAAATGAGAACAAGTTCAATTGATTACATAGTGCATAGGTATGGGATTATTGACTAACTAGGGATTACTCATGCCGTAGTGTGGGACTGAATAAAACAAAATTGGAACACATACACAGAATCACAATAGATAAAATTTATTGGAACTAGGTCCAAATTTGAGTTCCACAATCACAGCTACTAACATGGACCTTTCATGAATTGCCTGAACACATTCCGAAGACAACATGAGGTGTTGTCCCTGTTTAGGTGCTCCACCATCTGCTCCTTCAACATGTCCTGATTGCATAGTAACAGGAGACTCCTAATGGGTTCTGAATGATTGTACCTCCTATTTTTTGCATTCCTTGAGAGATGCCTAGCCTCTACCTCTCCTTAGCCATTTGGATGCACCCTGAGAGGGACCTCCTTGCTATCCTCTTTTAGGGACCATCTACATGGAACTGTCTATTAGTAAGGCTATTTACAAAATTTGATTTATACCTTACTTCCTGCCTTAATAGATTCATTTCTTGCTTCGCGTGATTCAGAGTTAGAGATTTTCATGAAAATTTCCCTAAGATATTTTATTAGGCCCTATTTTAATTAAGTGATTCCAAAAAATAATCTTTGTGGCTTGGGTGAAGAGATAAAATTAATTTGGCAATCGTTTCTAACAATTTTAAGGTCACTTGCCCTTATGATATCCTTCAGGCAATGATGAGTTTCATAAAAAACTACATGCAAATTGGAATGTACCCTTCTCCCATGACTAAGATAAACACTCCAGGTTTAAACAAGTTTAATTAGAACAAGAATCGAAGCATTAATGAGCAAGTTATGGATGTTGAATCGTGGGTGCGCAAGCTTGACAATGCATGGAAGAAAATTTAAACAACACCCCTTGTATGAACAATGAAAAATGACATTGACATGCATAGTGGGATCCCTATATATAGTATTTATAGACGCAATATCATGTACCCGATAGCAGCAACCCGATATCGTGTTAAACCCAATATCGGGTATCCAATATCGTGTCCCTTTGAAAATAGGGTACTTGGAAAAATTGATGAATTTTTGAATTTCCAAGGCCAAAAATGAATGATTTAAGGTTAATTTGAAAGCTCTAGGATAACATTGAAGAGACCTAAAGGCACCAAAAGTGTAATGAAGTGGAATTTAACAATGAAATTCATGAATAGGATGAGGAAAAAGGACATATAGTGGTGCATAGAAACATTTGAATTAGAATGATGATAAAGAAAAAGATAATTGTAGCAATGCAATACTTGGAGGCTGTAAGATGATGTGGTTATGTGCAAAGAGTGCAAATTACAAGAGTTATGCAAGTGGGTCCTCCCCAAAGCAGGTGCCTACCTATCATGCCCTTACGTAACCACACCTAAAAATGTCCATAGGCACTAAAAGGTTTAGATGTAATCCACACTAGTTTCACAACAAAATACACACATGTAGATACCACCATGATGAGGTATGCGTTCTATGCCATACAAGACACAAGTTAGAAATACTTAGATAGTGAGGTGGAACGAATGGTAGAAGGGATTGTAGCGATAGAGACGTGAGGTAACTAACCCTAGGCACAATGAATCCATAGTGTAGGACGTGATTAATGCATCATTAGCCCATCGCTCCAAGATCAAGACCAATTCCATTCCTCCAATCAGTGGCATCGCATTATTTCATCTAATGATGGACAACCATAAGAGCACCATGACAGCAAGGTGTATAATCACTTGGCGTTTTGTCCAAGGGAGCAGTGATTTGGAATTTCTCTATGGCACATTTTTTTTCTTGATCTTTTCTTTCTCTTTTTTTTTTATTTTTTCTTTTCTTTTCTTTTACTAGCTTCTTTGGCACTTTGTTTTTCCCAATAGTGAACCGGAGAAGCTACCAACCTTTAGGCATGGATGCATGTCTTTCCAATGGGATCCCCCAGAATAGCATTGAGTTTCATTATTGAGTTCCTTCATTACTCTTACTCCCATTTTTCATTAGATCTACAAGGATCTTAGTACAATCAAGCTTCATGATAGCATAGCACCTATAGATGTCACCAAAAGAATCCACAAATCCCCTTGATGTCACACCCTAGCCATTCCTACTTAGTCCATCATTCTTCGCTCTGGGCATAATGAGCACAAAGTCACTTTAATTTTTTATGATGACAAGAATATCATCATACCTAGAGTAGAACCTCTTATTAATAGAATAGGTGGATGGATGTTGTGGTCTCGTTATCCAAATAATTAGTCACCTGAGACTTGATAGCATAGAACAATACCTCGACCGACAAGTCACATGAATATTTTATTTGCCGATGAGATTACCCTCAAAAAGATAAAACAATAAATTAAAAGATGAAAAACTAAAAAACAAAATAAAAAAATTTGTAAAATTGAAGAAAAAGAAAAACATTTATTAATCTTGCTTGTTAGAATGGAGGATATCCCCCATAACTAAACTTTTGGGCATGGCTAGAATTAATAAATGGAAAATGTGATCCATGCATGTTGGAAATATTGAAGTCTAGTCATGTCCAAACCACTGGGTATCTTTTGATGCGGTGGTTGGAATGTACCCAAATTGGGGTGCACACACTTGATTAAAGTAGGCATATTGGGGCAGATTATAAGATGTGGTTAATTGATAAGGAGTTGATCCACTATGGCACCTGTGACCATAAGATGGTATGCACGGATCCATATGTCTCCTATGTGGTTATATTTATTGGGCTGCATGATAGTTGAAGTACTGATTGGTGGTCTTATTGAGGTAGTAGGAGGTGTTGCGTTCGAGGAGGTAGGTGCATCACAATGTTGAACTTGCATTGGGTTGGAGGATGCAATGGCTTTGAAAGCATGCTATCTCTTTCTTTGGTCGTGCCTAAAGAAAGGATGCTTTCAACATTGTGGAGCACCTCCACTATTGTTGAACATAGCAGCATAAGTAATGTTCGTGGGTTGGTGCTATGGTGCAAAACCTTCTGGCACAACCGATGGTGATGTAGAAGGAGGTGAAGGGTGAGAATATTAAGGGCTAGGAGAAGTGCAAGGAACATGAGGTGGTGATCTTGTGGGAGAGGACATGGGTTGATAGTACTTAGGAGAATGATAATGATGTGGTGAGATAGAGGATGTTGACATAGTTGGGAAAATAGGATGTTGAACCTGATAAGTGCTTGGGTTCAGATGGTATGAAGGGTGTGACCAAATTGATGGGTTCGTAGCTCATATAGTTGACCTTGAGAATACATCCCTAGGGTCTCCCTTGTTTCATTACAGAGCCCATCCATGATGTGGTACATTAGCCTTTCCTCAGATAACCCATGGCCTAGGAAATTTTTTAACACTAAATAGTATCTTTCTAAGGCCATGTCCAAGGGTTCATGTTGCCCTTGTTTCCACTCTTGGATTTGTCTCCTCAAGGCTAACACTCTTGCATAGGTTTGATATCTTTCATTGAAGAGTTCTACCATTGTTGGCCAATGTCGAATTGACTTTGGTCTTAAGGACCTGTACCATACTTTTTCTTGGTCAACGAGTGTCGTAGGAGAGAGCTTAAGTTTTTGCCACCCACTATCAATATTTTTCCATACACAGGCATCATGGAAGGCCTATAAATGATGTTGCAGATCTAAATCATAGCCTCCTGAAAACTTGAAAAAGTTGTTTAAATCAAGCTTGGATAGACGGATTTCCTTACGATGCCTGTAGGATATTTGAACAGCCTCTTGTATATGCATTAGGCTCTTAGTGGCCAATAGGGGTTCATCGTCACTAGGTAGGTTATGAATTTGTGAGTTGGGACAATGTTGTCTTCATTTATGTACACAGGGGACTTCATTTATGTACATAGGGGACCCTTGCATCCAATTGAGTATTCCAAACTTCATCTTCATCATCATATAATTTGTTGGTCCTCCAATGAATTTCCTTACTAGTTGTTGCATTATCATAGTCTTGTGATAGAGACATTGTTGTGAATTTGTGTGTGGCTTATTTGCAATTAGTTCTTTCTGAAAGATATATCGTCAAGGCTTCATTACAGTGATCTTGGATGATGTAACTAATCTAAATAACTAGCACCATCTCTGGCAATGGCCCCAATGATGAGTGGTGAGGTGCTCCTACACTCAACCATATGAATACGAGCGTTCACGCACGATCTGGTCGAACTCCGCAGATGGACTAGTTGTGGTATCTAGATAGTTACACGTTAATCACAGTTCACTGTCTTCCTACTTGGACAAATATTTACTTGGTCATGTATGGTTTAGTCCAAAGTGAGGTGTACGATGTGATCCTAAACTAGTGCTACTCCTAGAGACAATGGAAAATAGTCTTATTTTAAGCTAATAGGCGATGAGAGGAAAAATCTAAATTAGCCTAAGTGCCATGAGCATCCATCCCTTAATCATCCGTATGCATCTTGGACTTCATGTACTACTTTTGGGATTACCAAGCACATATTACTTGAGTACTTCTAGATACGCTACTCGGCTACCAAGTAGTTAGACTTAAATGTTCATGACTAAGTCGTACACATTCTGCATTTAATAATAGGAATAGTAAATGATGATAAAGAAATATTAACTAAGAAAATAAGAAATAACAATAACAATTAAATAATTAAAAACTAAGTGAATGCTGCAATGATGGAGTAATCTCGATCTTTAATGCTGATCATGTACGTGTCCAAGTACATCACACTCGAATAAAGGTTCTGTACAATTACAATCATCACATTGTGGACATGCATTGGGGAAAGAATTGAAATGAATTGAAAACTGACAAAAAGACTCTACTCTAACACTATCCCCCTTCTCCTATGCACCCAAATTTATATTTATAGGCTTATAGAGGAATCATGATATCATGTATCTGATGTCATTATCCAGGCTACGATATCACGTACCCGATATCAAGGATCCAATATCAAAGCCTGGCAAACCACAATTCATCAGGCTACATGAGATCATTTTATTCACAAGCAAGATTACAAACAAAGGAATGAAAACAAAATATGGAAAAATTTGAAAATGATAGGAAAGATATATATCAAAAAAATGGAAAAATGATAAAAATTTGTAAACAAAAAAGATGAAAAACACCTATTAATTCTAAATCTTAGTATGGGGACTCTCCCCCACAACTAAGCATTTGACCATGATAAGAATTAATAAGTGATAGGCAAGCTCCATGCATTTTTGAAGTAGTGTTAACCTTTCATTTTCAAGCCACTGGGCATCTCTTGGTCTAATGGTGGTTGCATAGATAGGTTGTTGTTTACACACTTAGTTGTTAAATGTATGATGGATCAAAGTATGATTTATGTTAACTTTTCAAATGTCTAAACCATGATTGCACCCTTGATCAAGATTAGATATGCATGGATTTGTTTGTCTCTCCATAGTGCTAGATTCATTGCTTCTAGTAAATGTTGGAGTAATGATGGATGCTGGCCCTTGCATAGGATCAAAGGAAATTGGTTGTGAAAGGGAAGACATTGCACTTGATTGGCATTTTGGTGGCTTGAGTGAGGTAGTAGGTCCATCAGTGCTATGCTTATGCATGGGAGCCATCCTAAAGAAAGGTCGTTTCTGGGATTGTGGTGGGAACCTATTGGCATTATCATGTCTATGCATATTCACAACACAAGTGGAATTCTTTTGTTGATGTTGTGATGTTGAACCTTCCTGTGTTGTTGGCTATGACATGTGATGGAGTGGAGTATGAGAATATTAAGGATAGGATGGAGGGTAAGAGGTGTGAGGTGGTGATCCTTCA
>MNCI01017497.1:831153-841867 GCA_015680685.1 Gnetum montanum
GAAAAAATCATCATGAAAAGGTAAAAATAGCACATAAAAAATTAAATAAAAATAAAAATTACTATCATGGTTGCCAAAATCTCTAAATTGAGATACATAAAGTTCATATAAAAATTTCTTAATGCAAAAGTGAAAGAAGAAAGTAAAACCATGAATCCTTGGAGACTAATTAAGAAAAATTTATGAAATACTTCAATAAATGGAGATGTAAATAGACAGGTCATTAAAATTAACAAAAACTGAAATGTCATGATCAATTACTAATACCTATAGAGTCACTACTACTTGATCATGAGACCAATGAAGTACTTTATGTAATGAAATCATTACTATCCCATAAAAAATTAAACATTAAGCTCACTCACTCATAATGTTGATTTAACAATAATTCACAAGTGGATCCTCCCTATAGCAAGCTCCTACCTTTTTTGTCTTATAAATTTATTCAATGAAATACCCATGGATTCTTAACAACCAGTGAGTCATTAGCATCAAATGCAAGTCTAGCCCTTTAATAGTCAAACCTTATCCTTTGCTTTACCATGGTTAACTTCTTACACATATAATGATGAACTAGAGATGGTCCAACAAGAAAGAGAAAGATGTAAAACTTGAGTGAATAGATAAGAGAAATGCAACATCATCAAGTTCCAACCAATAAATTAATTAGCTCATTAAAGCACAAGAGCATTTACCACATTTTACAAGGGATCTTTTGTTGGTATCCTTCATCACTACTTGATGGGATGCGATATCACATGGGCCGCAATATCGCATCCCCCACGATATCACATATGCGATATAGCAATGCACCGTCAAATCTATAAATAAGAGGCGGCTCTCCCTTGTTTCTAAGTTTAGGCCTAAATCGTAGTGAAACTCTGGTAGTTTTTCCTCTTCAGAGATAGAATAATTTCCATGTGCCCGTAGTAGGAGTTCCAAAGTGAACAGATCTTTATTCGAGTAAATATTGTACCTAAACACAAGTTTGTGTACAGAAATAAAGATGAACTTCTTAGATAAACCTTGCAGTGCATGGACTAGGCTAAATAGGACTTTATTTATTATTATTTATTGTTCATTATTTAAATGCTTTATTAGTTAATTAAATCTCTCTCAACCTTTCTCTCCTAGTTAAGTGCATTCAGTACAACGGCTTTGAGCATGTGCATTACGCTTGGTAATCCTAGCAACGAATAGCATTTGGTAAGCCCAAAGGTTGTATTGGTTCAAGGTGTGAACGGTAAGTGGGAACAGATACTGATGCTAGGTTAATTAAGGCTTAGTTAGTTAGTTAAAGTTAGTTAATTAGTCTCTTCACCCTTCACCTCATTAGCATAGGAGATAAAAACATAAAAGATATAAAAATCATATACCTCATACTTACTTAACCATACAACTGTGACAAATACAAGTAAGTCTGGGAAGACAACGAATGATTAACCTTAAGTGTTCCATGAGGCATGTAGGCACTTAGTCTGCAGAGTTCGATCGGATCACACGTGTAACACTCGTATTCGTATGGTTGAGTGTAGGGATACCTCGCCACTCATCACTACTTTTCAACAAGGATAGTCCTCCAAGTTTCTCTTTAGTAGAGATGTAATGTAGCACTACAACTTCCAATGTCATCTAATTTTGATTATTCTAAGATCTAATCATTGGTGAATCTAGATTAAGTGAAGAGTTACAAAACCATCTAGAAGCACAAGAATGTATTTTGTTTTTTTTTTTTTCCCCTCTTCCTACACATATGGAAGATAGGTTCTCAATTTTGACATTACTAGAAACCTTTCTTTAGTCCCTTTGGCTATGCTAAAAAATCAAATCCACATATTTTACTTTGGACGGATAATGAACATAAGGATTTCCTAATGTGATTATTCTTTCTTTTCTTTTATTTTGATCCTTGGATTAGAATTTAATTTTAAAAAGCATTTAACTTTACTAGATCTTCTTTCAAGAGTGACTTTTAGGTTTTCAAAGCTACTAGAGCTAGGGTAGTGCAGGCATTAATAGTCATAGACATACACTTCTTTGATCTTCTTAACTAACTTAGTGAGTCTATCATAGACAAATCATCTTACATTAATGATAAACATGATCTTAGTAACCTAGTGAGTTATTTCTTACATTATGTGTATCATAGTGCAAGTTTTCCAACTCAACATGGTCATGTGATGGTTTCAAGGTAGGAAAGATCAACATTAAATCTCTAAGATGCCCCTATGCAAGGGTAATACAAATAGGAGCCTACTTTGGGAAGGATCCACTTACATAATTCTCATTAACAATGGCTATAGACTAATCTCACATTCTTAAGAACATCATCAACAACTTTCGTAACTTCATGTAGTTTATGAAACCTATTTCTCATCATTTGATAGTTATTTTTATTGATTTCTATCAATTTTTTTCTCATTTTTCCTAATTTTTTACTATTTTTAGATCATAATAACTACCTTTTATTTATTTCCTTAATTCTTAACTAGTTTTTGACTCATAATTTAATCTAGTATAAAAATTCAACTTAACATTTAAAAACTCTAAATTTTTATTGAAAAATATAATATTTAAACACATCATAGTTTAAAATACTATAAATATCCTTGCCCTTAATTTCCATCCTTTTCCTTAATTTCCATCCTTTTCTTCAAAATAAGGAAGGAGTTTTTGTCATTTCTACAACCTAGAGCCTTATTTTAGTAACATCTTGAGATCTATAACTCTAATTCAATCTTATTCAAAAAATCCTTGAGCTTCCAAAGTTGATCTCTACATCATGAGATACATAGGATGCAAAATTGAAAATTTTTCTAACACCTAACTTTAAACTATTAAGATAACTAATGCTACAAATTAATTAAATAAAATAATAATTTAGCAATTTTAGTTACCTTAGGGCCTTAGAAACGTAATTTTTCAATTATGTTAAGCCTTCAATGTCAAACTTTTCCACATTTTAATCTAACCAAGGATCCAAAAATGGTTGGAACACTAAGAAAAAATCATCATAATCTAATATCACCTCTTTGATGATTGTAGATGACACTAAGCCAGGATCCTAAGGCTAGAGGACCTATGTAAGAATGAGAGAAGAGGCCAAGAGAATTTGAACATGGATGAGAACATTGTTAAGACCCACAATAGCAGTAATCTTAACTTGAAAAACCAATGCTCAACAAGCTAGAGGTGCAATTCATAAGGTTAGTGCAATCAATAATATTTGTGCAAGATGAGGCATCCTTCGATGAACTAGAGGTGACACTCATAAAAAATTTCATAAATATTATTCTAAATAAGATCATCTCAAGCAATGTGCATCTAAAACCCAACTTAGCCCTATTCTTGAAGTTTCCTCTACAAAAGATAAAGGTACTAATGAGGAGTAGTATCTATGAGAAATACACCTTTTCTATAATAATTAATAATCGGATTCCATTATTAAGATAGGAGATATCTCCATCTCCTCCTTTGTAGATGTTATTATAGAGATGCTAGGGATCCAAAATTTTAGGATCAAGGTTGTTGAGGTATCAACTCATTCAAGCTCAAATATTGAAACAAAATGGATTCATTAAGTGTATGATGTGGATCATAAGAAGTGCAACATGTTGAATCCAACTAAGAAGATATACTTCAAGATTGTAACATGCCACATTAATCCAATAGTACCTTTTAATAGAATAATACCCTTCTTGGCCCATGCCTGTGTAGTCCTCAATGAGTAGTTTTCTCCCAATATGTTCATCTTCTATTCATGAAGATTGAATGCAACTCTAAGTAAAATAAGTCTAGTAGGAAGACTCTTTCCTTTTCGCGCCTAATTAGAAATCTTTATAAAAGGGAAGATATCACATAGTGTATGAATGATACTATGCAAAAGGCTCCAACTATGTTATGAAGTGAAATTACAAAAACCATTCCTACTAAAAAGGTATAACAATCAAAGGCCATACCACCATCAAAAATAGTAGTAGTAATAAATATCTCAATAGCATTAATCATATCCACACCAATAGTAACTCTTATAGAAATAAGAACCATAGGTGCTAAACTAAGCATTACTTACACTAGTCTTGTAGACACTAATACTCAAGCACCCATGGGTGATTCTAAGATGTACCATCCTACAATGAGTCATCATCAAGAGGTCTTCTATGTTATTAGTTGAGGATGATAGGACTTTATTAAACTCTTCTTCACTTAGTGGTATAAGTTCTTTTCTAAAGTAAGCCTCATCTCTGAAGAGGTTACCATTACATTACAAAGGGATGATTGACCATAGATTTCAAAAAATGCAACATTCTTGTGCTTACAAAGGAAACTAGTGATCATCCAATCATCATTATCTTATTACATCATTTTTAAAAAGTAGCTACTAAGGTATTTATTAATCACATGGGTGAGACATTAACCATCCTTGCAATACATGTTCCTAATTTCAATGCTAAGAAATACATTGAAGTATCTGCAAGGATGGAAAAAAACTATTAGGATTATGACCATTGAGCAACATGAAGAGGTGTTGGCTAAATTATTACACATAGGATAAATAATGGAAATACTATTTGAAATTTTATACAATGTCACTACATTGCAATCTAAGCTCATAGTCATTAAGGAGAATTTGGTGTTATTTGAAATCCAACTATAGTAAGTCGAGTTTGATACTCAAAGAATGCAAGATGAAATAAACCAACCATATACTTAGCTAAATGATCTTATGTGGTTTATAACTCTAGAATTTCTTGACTAATTTTAAAATGATAAAATTATATCCTTGATAGCTATATGGAGAAGGAGAATGTAACATTGGATGCATCACAAACCAAAGCAAAGTTGTATTTTCTTAAGAAAAAAACCATGGTCATGTTACAAGAAGAAAATAAGGGTCTTGCAAACAAAAATTGAATACTAGTGATGAGTGGCAAGGTACCCCTACACTCAACCATACAAATGTGAGTGTGTACACACAATTTGGTCGAACTCCGCAGACAGGCTAGTTGTGGTATCCAGATAGTTACACGTTGATCGCAGTTCATTGTCTTCCCACCTGGACTAGTATTTACTTTGTCATGTATGGTTTAGTCCAAAGCAAGGCACATGATATGATCCTAAACTAGTGCTACTCCTAGAGACAATGGAAAATAATCTTGTTTTAAGCTAATAGGCAATGCGAAGCAAAATCTAACTAGCCTAAGTGCGATGAGCATCCGTCCCTTAATCATCTGTATGCATCTTGGACCTTGTGTACTACTTCTAGGATTACCAAGCGTATATTACTTGAGCGCTCCTAGATATGCTACAAGGTTACCAAGTAGTTACACTTAAATGTTCATGATTAAGTTGTACTCATTCTGCATTAAACAATAGGAATAGTAAATGGTGGTAAAGAAAGGGTAATTAGGGAAATGATAAATAACAATAACAATTAAACAATTAAAACTAAGTGAATGCTGCAATGATGGAGCAATCTCTATCTTTATTTCCAATCATGTGTGTGTCCAAGTACGTCACACTCGAATAAAGGTTCCATACAATTACAATCATCACACTGTGAGCATGCACTAGGGAAAGAACTGAAATGAGTTAAAAATGGACAAAAAGACTCTACACTTACACCTACTGACTCTGACTCCTTTTCCTTTGTGCTTGAATGTGGTATTTTATAGGCTTACATAGGAGTCACGATAACATGTATCCAATATCATTATCCAGGCTATGATATCATGTACCCAATATCGCAGATCTGATATCGGAGCCTAGCAAATCATGATTCATCATACCCCCATGACTGAATGAAAACTCATCCTTAAGTTAAACAAAATGAGAACAAGTTCAATTGATTACACAGTGGATAGGTTTGGAATTATTGACTAATTAGGAATTCATTTATGCCATAGTGGAGAATTGAACACAACAAAATTGGGACATAGACACAGCATTACAAAATTTATTGGAACTCACATGGCTCCTGGTAGCGATGGTTCCTCCATGGGTCTCTTCCCCTTAACTTGTGCTCCAGGTTTTCGAAATTGATGTCTTTGAAGGAGTGCCTAAAGCTTTTCATCTTTGGTTCGAGGGTCCTGTGTTGTCCATGCTAATGCTCCAATGTTTGATGGACTTGGCACCTCCCATGACATGACAGTTGAGAAAACATCTTGTTGGTCTTGACATACCAAGCCACAAATAGCAATCATTCCTCTTCATAGGCTCTAACTTTGTCCTTGTATTCATGGTAATCTATGAGCCATTGAGCCAAATCTATCATGACATCCTTTTGTCCTTGGTAGTTGGTTTTGACCACCTCCAATTCAGAACTTGCCACTTCTAATTTCTGCAGCACTTTCTTGTGTTCAGCAAACTCTGTTTCATACTCTGCGTAGGTGGTGGCTACCTACTTTTCTAATTCTATTCTTGAGCATCCTACTATCAACATGGCCAAGTTGGCATACCATAGGTTTGCCAACTCCATGTATTCTGTAAGATCTTGTATCTAAAGGTCCCAACTTTTCAATTCAGTTTGGTGGGTGAAGGCATAAGTATCCAATATGGCTCCCCAATCAATGTTTTGAGCACTAAGACTGTTGATATGGGCCTTGGCCATATGGATTTCTTTTTCTATCACCTATTTGTACATCCCCACCTAATCCCTAAACTACTCCTTGAGCTTCTCATGTTTCTTGGCCTCGTTCTGCCATGCACTTATTTCAATTGCCATCTTTTGATGGATCATGCGTACTTTCTCCATTGAGAGGGTTCTATTTTCTCTGGCCAAGTGATCCATGTCCTAGTTGACCCTGACTAACTATTCTTGTAATTTTTTTTCTACGGTGGTCAACCAGAGATTGTCAATGATGAGTTGTTTATTCTCCTCTTGTAAGGCCTTAAGTGCTTTGGCATGTGCATATGTTTGAGCTTGTGCCTTGGAAGCATCCCAATCGGCCTTCTCCTTTCTTACCAAAAATTTATTTAGTTGCTCAATCCAGATGGACTCTAGCTAGTTTGTAGTGATGAATTGAGATGGATCCCATTGTGCAGCTTACAGGGTGATGAGCTTTTGTTGGAGTCTTTCTAGCTCTGCCTCTGCATGCTTGAACCTGATCTCTGCCATGACCAACTTTCCTTTTGTGGAGATGAGATCTAACTGAGTTTTTATGACATCTTGAGGGATGTTAAATAGGGACATCATTACTTGCCATGTGTGCAACAACCAATCTAGAACATCCTCATGCTCCACAAGAGTCATTGAGGAACCAGCCAAAGTTTGAGCATCACGTGCTCCTACAAAATCTACCAATGTCATAATAGGGACATTAAATGATTCTTTTATGTGGTCTATAACCACTTCTATGGCTCCTACTGCATCTTGGTGCTACATGACCACTACTGTGGCACCTTCACCAGTTTCTAATTGCACTTGAAAGGATGTAGCATTCCCAGAGATCTGTTATGACCAGTGTGATTCCCTTCCTCCTGTTTGAATCAATACCTCACCTTGTGCATGATCAATTGAGACCGTGGATCGTACGACATCATCTATGACCCTAAAGAGATTGGTCTCATCACGACTTTCCCAACTGACCATTTCAACGATGGCTCTGAGATGGCTCATCAATGGTCAATAGTCCTACAACGGTGGTGGTGATTAGTCTTACTGACCTGTGTGGGCCTCGCTTCCTATTGTTGACTGGCCTTGTGCTTGGAAGTTGGCTAGGCCCTACAGTTTGAGGTGCAGTGAGCCCCACCGTCTGTTCTTGTTCAGGCTCCAATGTCTCACCAGCACTTTTCCTTGGGGTTGGTGGATTTAGTAATTCACCAAATGAAGAATTTTGGGCCTTTCTAGGGATTTCATTGGTGTACCCCAGAATTCTAGCATGTTGGCATAGCTTCTTGATGAGACAGGGAAAGCGCAATGTGAACTTCCCTGTCTTGCATTCTTCGAACTGCCTCAAAATTTCTGTAAGATATAGATGGGGTAGGTTGGCATTAACCTTGCCCATCAAGATAGCACTTTCTCTAGTTGCATATGTGGAGATTCTATTTAAACCTTTTGTTGGGAAGATGTGATATGTGCCGCTCTTGAAGTAGCTTCTCTCTTCAAGTGTCAGCTCTCCATATGGTTTATCTTCTTTGTTGTATGTCCTTTTCAACCATATCTTTCACACATCAGCATTAGAACGAGTGGGCAAGTGAGTAACTTTTGGCCCTGTATTCGGAAGATTCAACACCTCTAAAATGGCTTTGGTAAAGAAATCCACAGAAATACCACCAATATCAATGGTGATGCCTACTTCTTTATTATGCCAAAATTGGTACGTCTCTCCCAGGTACCAATCACCACTTTTAGAGAGAATAGGCCACAGTGGATCCTTTAAGTTGGTCCCTGAATACTTTAGGAGAAAACTTAGTGAAAGGTCCAAAGTTAAGTCCCACAATTATATTTGCTAACATGGACTTTTAACGAATCACTTAAACACATTTCGAGGGCAACATGAGATGTTGTCCCTATTCAGGTGCTCCACCGTATCCTCCTTCAGCATGTCCTAATTACACAATAACAAGAGGTTCCTAATGGATGCTGAATGATTGTCCCTTCTATTCTGTATGTTTCTTGAGAGATGCCTGGCCTTTGCCTCTCCTTGGTTGTTTGGATGCACCTTGAGAAGGTCCTCCTTGTTGTCCTCTTTTAGGGGCCATTTTCAATCACACGGGGCCAACTCTTAGTAAGGTTACTTACAAAATTTGATTTACACCTTACTCCTTACCTTTAATAAATTCATGTCTTGTTTAGTGTGATCTAGAGTTAGAGAATTTTACAAAATGTCCCCTAAAGGTTTTGATATCGGGCCCAATTTGATTAGCTGGCTCCAAAAACTAATTCTCATGGTGTGGGTGAAGAGATAATATTAATTTTGGTAACATGTTTAACATTTTTAAAGTCATTTACCCTTTATGATATCCTTTAGGAAACGATGAATTTTGAAAAAATTATGCACAACTTGGAGCGTACCCTTCCCCCATAACTAAGTTAAACACTTCGAGTTTAGACAGGTTCAATCGGAACAGGAATTGGAGCGTTAATGAGCAAGTTATGGATGTTTGAATGATAGGTGTGCAAGATAAAAAATTCATGGAAGATAATTTGAACAACTCCCCTCACATGAATAGTGCAAAATGATGTTGACGTGCACAAGGGGTCCATATCTATAGTTTTTAAGGACACAATATTGCGTACCTGATAGTGCGGACCTGATATCGCATTGGACCTGATATGGGATACCCAATATTGTGGCTCATTGAAAATATGGTACTTGGCAAGATTTGATGAATTTTTAAATTTCCAAGGCCAAAAATAAAGGATTTGAGGTCAATCTAAAAGGTCCAAGATGACATTGAAGAGACCAAAAGGCACCAAAAGTATAATGAAGTAGAATTTGGCAATGAATTTCATGAATAGGATGAGGAAAAAGGACATGTTATGGTACATAGGAATGTTGGAATTTAGAATGATGATAGAGGGAAAGATTATTGTAGCAATGCAATGCTTGGAGGGTATAAAATGATGTGGTGATGTGCAAAAATTGCAAATTACAAAAGTTACATAAGTGGATCCTCCCCAGAGTAGGTTCCTGCCTACGATGCCCTTATGTAACCACACCTAAAAATGTCTGTAGGCACTAAAAGGGGTAAATGTAATCCATACCAGTTCCACAAAACACACACATGTATATACCATCATGATGAAATATGAATTCAATGCTACACAAGACACGGGTCATAAATACATGAACAGCAAGATGAGGTAAACTATAGAAGGGATTGCAAAGATTAGGACATGAGGTAACTGACCTAGGGCATGATGAATCCTAAGTGTAGGGCATGATTAATGTGTCATTAGCCCGTCACTCCAAAATCAAACCAAATCCATTCCTTCGTTCAGTGACATCGCATTGTTTCATCCATTGATGGACTATTAGAAGAGCATCATGATAGCAAGGCATACAATCACTTGGCATTTTATCCAAGGGAGGAGTGATTTAGAATTTCTCTATGGCATACACATTTGTTTTTTTTTCTTGATCCTTCTTTGTGTTTTTCTTTGTTTTCATCTTTTTCTTTTTCAAGCCGCTTTAGCATTGTGTTCTTTTCAACAGTGAACTAGGGAAGCCACCAACCTTCAGGAATGGATGCATGTCTTTCCAGTGGCACCCCCTAGAATAGCATTAAGTTTCTTTATTGAGTGCATTTATTACTCTTACTTCCAATTTTTGTTGGATCTACGAGCATCGTAGTACAACCAAGCTGCATGATAGCACCTACAGATGTTACCAAAGAGAATCCACAAGTCCCCTTGATGTCACACCCTAGCCATTTCTTCTTAGTCCATCATTCTTCACTCTAGGCATAATGAGCACAAAATTACTTTTGAATTTTCATGATGACAAGAATATCATCGTACCCAGAGTAGAACCTCTTATTAATAGAATGGGTGGGTAGATGTTGTTGGCTCACTATCCAAATAATTAGTCACTTAAGACTTGATAGCATAGAACAACACCTCAACCAACTGGTTACATGAGTGTTTTATTCATAGATGAAATTACACACAAATACATAAAATAATAAATTAGAAATGAAATATTGGAAAACAAAAAATTGGAAAATAAAAAATTATAAAATTAAAGAAAAGGAAAAATATTTACTAATT
>MNCI01017497.1:856481-906608 GCA_015680685.1 Gnetum montanum
TGATGAGACATGAAATTGCTCATATTGCTGGCGGTCGCGTTAAGGCACCCACGATAAGGCACCCACGTTATATCATGGGTCGCGATATCGCGTATGCGATATATCATGGGCCACGATATCGCGTCTTCCCCGTAATATCGCGTACGCGATATCGCAGTCAGCCGTAATTTCTATAAATAAGAGGCGGCTCTCCCTCATTTGACATCCCAATTTAGAGTAGTGAAGCTCTGGCAGTTTGATCCCTCCAAAGTTAGATTTTTTCCCATGTCTGCCCACAGTGTGGTGAATGTAATTGTACCGTGTCTTTATTCGAGTGTACCGTACTTGGACACGCACATGACCGGCAATAAAGATCGAGATTACTTCATCATTGCAGCATTCACTTAATTTATTTATTTGTTATTTATTTAATGTTATTTATTGCTTTCATAGCACGGTGTGAGTATGACTTGACTACGAGCATCTACGGATGTGTACGGCTAGTCAAGGAATCGGTTGCTCATCACGATTAGTTTCTCACCCTTAAACTCCTAGAAGCAGAACGAGTACGACTTGGTTACGAGCATTCAAGTGTGACTACTTGGTAGCCCAGTGGCATATCCAGGATCTACGCTTGATAACCCAGTGGCGTATTTGGGATCTACGCTTGGTAATCCCAGTAGCGTACCTCGGAGCTACGCTTGGTAGTCCCAGTGGTAGTCATGCACGAAGTCCAAGATGTGTACGATTGATCAAGGAATCGGTTGCTCGTCGCACTTAGGCTAGATTAGATTNGTATGGTTGAGTGTAGGGGTACCTCGCCACTCATCAGGGTGCCTTAGTTTATTTGCAGTAAAAAATCCTCACTGGTTATGAAGAGACAACACATGCTTGGCAAAGAGTGGCATGCTACAAGGGAGAGGGGGGGCAAGGATGGTCCAACTCTATTAAGAAATATCAAGAAGTGCCATGAGAAATTATCCTTAGAACAATCTACCTCATTTCCATCATTTTTTTAATGCAAAGTTTTAAATTATGTTTGGACATCGCCTTAATATTTTAAATGTGTTTCTTGGCAAACATGGGTAGGATGGTAGGCATAATCGATACCAGCAGACATTACACTTGGTGGTTGTAACCAGCACAATGAGCAACTATAAAAGGAGGGTCATGACCTACAACAAAGATCATCTAGCAGCCTCCCCTCTTTAACCAAGAAACGTGAGAGATGGTGGTTTCTCTTTCTTTCCCAAGGAGTCAACGTCAGTAGAGATCATTTGGGTGGCTCCCCTTCTCTTAGCAGGTGCCAACTACAATAAGGAAGAAGTAGTAAATAGCAGCCATCATTTATCACCCTTTCCCTCTCTCTACAGTGTCATGTCAATTAAAGCAGGGGCCTTCCCTCTCCTGCTAGCAAACATGAATAAGCAAGTCCCTCAACCTCCCCTTCTCTCAATAGGTAAGCAACACTTGTGAACAAGAGACAATGCACAACTTAATCAGCAACAATTAGTAGTGCAATAAGTGGCCAACACATCAGCATAGCGATAACAGTAGGTGACGCACAACAATCATTAACTGGCGAAGGATAGTAGGGGCCTCTCTTTCACTTATTAGATGGCGACAACAAGTGTACGGTAGCTACAGGTGATGCATTGACAACTGTGAGCAATAGTAGCAGTAGTCAACGGTAAGAAAAATCTCTCTCTCCCTCTCCTAGCGAAGTAAACAACTAACGCATAGCAAGTGCCCATGTCAAAAGTGTGGTGGCATGTTAGCAGTGACACATCAATAGCAGTGCCTAGATAGTGTGTGTGATGGACGATCAGTGGTAGGGAACAAGTGATGTCTCTCCTGACATGGCACAAGCTGCATGTGGCAGACAAGGCATGCGACAAGCTCAAATGACAATGACTCTGAGCAACATGTGGCAAGCGTTGTAGGCAATGCAAACACTATGCAAATAGTGGGGGGCACACAAAATGAACGGAGGTGTGCCTAGCAATAGCAGTGGACACCCAACACAAATTGAGGCACATGCAGGAACAACAACTGGAGGCACAAGCCAAGAGCTAGCTACAGTAGTCGAGGTTTTCTACTAACAGTGGCAAACATGTCAGTGCAATGGCAGTAAGCAGTAGACATGATAGCACATGACGCTAACAGCGATGCATGACACTAATAGCAGCGTAGCACCAACAACATAAGACAAGGATGAGGTAGCACATTCCTACAGCATGGTTTTTCTACCAACAACAGCAACAGTAAGCAACAAACGCGATGTGTGCGCAGTCAATGGTGGGATAGATCTCTCTCTCTCCCTCTCTTGGCAACGCGTGACTTATGCACAACAGCAATAACAATGTTAGCAACATGAAAATACATCAACAAGATACACACAACAATGGATGGTAGGCAATGCATGGCATCAACAACATGCAATGGTAAGCAACGGCAGCAATGGCAATGAGTGAAACACAGCAATTAACACCCCTAGCAACAACAACATTGTGAGTAGCAACAGCAAATGATAGTAAATGATGGCAACATGACGAAAAAAGGATAGGATCCCCATTTAATTATTTAACGTCACATAGCCCTCTCCAGTTGAGACTATTCCTAGGTTTCCATAACCATACAGGAGGTGTCCTAGGCGATAGTCTCCCTAAATGAGTTTTTTCAGGTATTGATGTTTCCAAAATTTATGCATCAACATATTTTTTATGTTAGAAGGACTATTTTTTCAACCTTTATTTTCCATTTTCCGAAATATTAGTTTTTCTTATTGTTTTTTGTTCCTAATCCTATTTTGTTCTTGTCTCAAAATTGTTGTTTCCCTAAATTTTATTTTACTTTTCTTACACTCCCTATTGAAAACCTCTATCTCCAAACCCTGTATTTTTTTCCTTTTTTAAAAAATAAATTAATGTTTCTTGTTTCCTAAAAATTGTCATTGTCATTACCAGAATTCTAAACCTTCGTTCCTAATCTTGATTTTGGCAATCCTTACCTTAGTCTTGACTTTGATGAGGTGATTTTCATTAAATATTTAGTTTTAAATTTACTTTTCTAAATTTTCTATTTCACTATTTTTCCTTTTAAATTTTATATATTGCATTCTCTTGCATTTATTATTTTAATTTTTTTTTAAATAATAGATTTTTGTTTTCTATTAGAAAAATAATAATATTATTTCAATATTCTTCTTTTCACCTAATTTTATAGTTTATTTGAGCATTTATATTTTATAATTTTCATTTTATGAGTGAACCCTCCCAACAAGAATCATTTACCTCTGCCCCCAACCAACCAACTACATGTCATTTCACTTTAAGAAAACAACAAGCCTCACATTTCCCAAGTTCTACCTCTAGAAGGACTCGAACTAAGATGACAGTCAATCAACCCCTAGCTCCCTTCAGGAGCAACCCTTTCAACTTCACCAACTACCATGATATTTCAAAATCCCTGCAAAATATAAATTTGTTCTTCAATCCCACAACCCCTACTAGGGATGCCCACTAATATATACAATGTTTTGAAACCTTACTAGAGATCCATAACATTATACAAAACAACATAGCATGTAGGTTATTTGTGACAAATTTTAGGAGCAAAGCCACCCAATGGTTTTTAATGCTCTATAATGCCTCCATCAATTCATGGCAAGAATTCAAAAATAAGTTCCTGCTTTAGTTTGACAAGTTCACTAGCCTAGCCATAGCATCAAGCAATTTCACAAGCTTAAGGAAAATACCTGGGGAAAATGTCTGTGACTACAACTTTAGATTCCTTCATCAACTTGCCTATGTGCCAAATGAGATGTGTCTGCAACCTAATGGTATCCTCAACTTTTACCTGTCTACCATCAGCCCATTCTTCACCTATGCCATCAAATCTGATCCCAACATAATAAAAATACAGGGAGTGATGGCTAAAGTCGTCAAGTTAGAACAAATTACCCTCATGAATAGCATTCAAACCTAATTTGGGATGATGAACGTTAGTAACCCTATGCAATCTAGTCCTCTACATTTACCAACTTTCCTAATGACCAATACTATGTTTCAAACTCCCACTTCCCTTCAAATGACTCAACCTATAGATAGTTATTTTCAAGGTCCCACATATTTTTCATTTCTACCATCTAACATTGGTTTGAATGATGACCAATCGAAAGCCCAAATGGGATATCCAACCTTGTTGGACCTACAACTCAAAATCAAATGACCCAAATATTGACTTCACTTCAAAAGCTCTCCAATGAAGTAGTTGAACTAAAGCAACACCACAACAAGGTTCCTATACAATCTAAAAAGCCAAGTATGTCAATCAATGATGATTATTGTCATCTCCATAACACGAGGAAACATTTTAAGAAAACTTGTTCTAATTTTTTACTTTATATGATGACAATGCCTAAAGTCAACAAAATGGGAAATCTCCAATTATGGTTTTAAACATACCCCATGAAACCAAGAATGAGGAAGTTCCTTCATTTGAACAAGTTATGGTAATCGACCCCAACCCACATAACACTCACTATCATAGACTTAGTGACATTATGAACAACACACAACAACAAACTAGGAATGGTCCTTATACTCCTCCAAATAGAAGATCTCATAGTCAAAATAACACAAATACTCAAACCAGGTCATCCAAACCAATGCCCCACAATGACCAAACCCCCTTCTATACTTAGAAGAACTCCACCTCAACAAGAAGCTAAAGATGAACATAAGACTTACGATCTAGTTGAGGATTTAAAGAAAGTTAAAGCCAACATTTCAATGTATGACCTTTTACATTTTAATGAAATGAAAAAAGTGTTCCAAAAGATAGTTCATAGACCTGAATCCAATAAAGAAAAATCTCCAACAACCAAAAGGAAAGTTCATTTTGTAGAAAGTCCTAACATGTTATCAATCCAAAAAATAAGCAATTCCATGATGAGTAAGAAAGAGAAACCTCATTTCCTAACAACTTTGATTATTTTAAGAAAGAACATTCATAATTGTTTGATGGATTCTAGAGAAACTATTAGTGTCATGCCACTTGAGGTATGTAAAAACTTAGGAGCATGGATCTTGAAAACCATAAGTGAGAAGTGTGATACAACTTAATGGATCTAACATATTTTAGAAAGTGTACCAAATTTTGATAACATATCCATTGAACATGTTTATAGAGAAATTGTATTCAATGACTTACAAGAACTTAGACTTGTTAGACCTAAGATTGAAACTTATATCAAAGAAGAACTTGATAAACTTCTAGGATCTAAGATTATTCATCTTATGAAACATTCAAATTTAGTGCATGATAGAAAATGAACAAGGAAATTACAATTATGTCTTGATTTTCATAATCTTAATCATCAATGAATTGTTAAAAGATGGTATGACAAGAAATATGTAGGTAAAATCTTTAAGATAGGAGATCTAGTCCTAAAAAGAGGTAAAGCATTTGGTTGAACAAGTCTTCAAACTAAGCTTTCCCCTATGTGGTCAAGTCCATTCCAAGTTACAGATGTCATTGGCCCTAATGTGTACAAAATTGCTAATTTGCAAGGACATAAGTTGCATAGGAATGTTAATGCATTCCATTGAAAGCATTTCTACTCAGGTGCCCCACGTGGACACCTAGTAGATCCTTAGTTGCATGCTTTCTTTCTTTTCACCATGCATTTTNAAAAATTGCTAATTTGCAAGGACATAAGTTGCATAGGAATGTTAACGCATTCCATTGAAAGCATTTCTACTCAAGTGCCCCACGTGGACACCTAGTAGATCCTTAGTTGCATGCTTTCTTTCTTTTCACCATGCATTTTCTTTGCATATTTTCTTTGCATTTTCATCATCTCTTTCTTAGTGTATTGGTTTTGGTTTGATTTGTGTTTTTCATATGATTTTAATAATCATTATGGTTTTTGAGTTACTAGGCGTTGGGTCATCATAGCACCATTGGAAAATAATGTAAGCATAATGCTTTATATGATATATCCTATTACTATTACATAAAATCTTCTTTATATTATATATTTCAATAATGTTATGATTCTTCCTAGTCTATTTTAAGGTTTTAGTTTTATTTATTATGTTGGATTATGGAGGATGGGATTTATGCTACTTATCATGTAATCGTCATGATCATGTGAGTGTAGGATATGTGATGTTGGAGAATGGTTAGCCATAATCACTAGGCGACCTTGGAAAATTCCTTTTTCCCTCTCATATGTCACAACCATCAAGTGTGATGATCCATGGCTATCCCATAAACAACAAGGTGAAATGTGTTCATCTCCACTTGAGAATCCTTAGCCACAAAGGAGACCTTCTATGATGTCATATAGATAGTAATTAAAAAGCACATACATGAGGGTTGAACTACACCATGGGCAAAGTTTTGAAAGGACCATGTTCTTTGGCAATGTAGCTAATCATCCAAACTCATGTTGAAATTCCTACCTTAAGAATGAAGTACATCATGAGCAAATTTTACTTAAAAAGAGACCAGAGAAAAAGAATGACCATGTTCATTGGCAATGTAATAAGTTCTTCAGTGTGATGGGATCCAGTAGCAATCCTCACCTTAGCCTTCATTCCCCTTTTCAACCTATTTTCCCAAAACTCAAGAGAGAGAGAGAGAGAGAGAGAGAGAGAGAGAGAATAGCAAATAATCCCTTTTCATCCATTCCCTTTCTAAATGTCAAAAAAAAAATTTAAAAAAAAGGAGTCCCAAGGAAAAATCTAAAAGTTGTGGGTAGCTATGATCTAAGATAAGCTTTTCCTCCTCATTAAGCTTGGCATAAGTCTCATGCTCAAAGTAGTCCTCATACCTTTCACTTTTACCTTGTGAGAAGATTGGGAATGAGATCTTAATTATATACTTTAAATTATGTATGTATGTATGTATGTATGTGTATCTATCTAGTTAAATTTATGATTTATAAATAATATATGTTTTGAGCTTAATTAAATAAGATGGTGTCATAAAGGTGGCCCACATCTAGTTTTCTTTTGATTATATGGTTACTTTAATCATGTGTAGATCAGTATGGTTTCCTTTCAAGTTTAATTTGTCTATGTTTTATGACCTTTTTAGTCCTCTATCTTCTACATCTCCTTTTAAGATTTCTATGATTGTGTTATTCCTTGCACTTGCATGCAATTTCTAATTTGGGGGCTAAGCGTTGATGCCAACATCACCCATGCTAGGCATGAGGCCATGATCAACAATATTAAGATGAGAGGGTTTTTCAATCTAGCATTTAAACTAATAATTTTCATGTTGTGATAATAGGAACCTCATATTGTTTGATATTTACCTTTATGTGTAAATTCATAGGTGTGCATCAAAACCCCTGGTTCTAGAAAGACAATAAGAATGGAAAGTTCATAGCATAGCTTATCATATTTTAAGTGCATGTAAATTTTACTTCAAATGTAGATGCTAAATTATGCCATGATGGTTTGTTTGATATAAACCACACCTATGATTTTACTGCATATGTATGCATGCATGAATTTTATTTTATATAGGTTCATGAATTTTGGGTGCCTTAGTTTATTTGCAGTAAGAAATCCTCGTTGGTTATGAAGAGACGACATGTGCTTGGCAAAGAGTGACATGCTACAAGGGGAAGGGGCTTCTAGATAATCATGTTGGCCTAACTATGTTAAGAAATATCAAGAAGTGCCATGAGAAAACATCCTTGCAACAATCTACCTCATTTCCATCATTTTTTTTTGGATGTAGAGTTCTAAATTATGTTTGGATATCACCTCAATATTTTAAATGTGTTTCATGGCAAACATGGACAAGGTGGTAGGCGTAACTGATGGCAGCGAACATTATGTTTAGTGGTCATAATTGGCGCAACAAGCAACTATAAAATAAGGGTCGCAACCCGCAACAAAGATCATCTAGTAGCCTCCCCTCTCTAGCCAAGAAAGATGAGCAGACAGTGATTTCTCTTTCTTTCCCAAGGAACCAACTTCAGTAGAGGCAGCTTCTCTCAGCCATCATCTGGGTGCCTTCCCTTCTCTCAGTAGGCACCAACTACAAGAAGGATGAAACAGTGAATAGCATCCATCATTTATCGTCCTCCCCCTCTCTCTATAGCGTCACATGGATGGCGTACACATAGTAGGCAGTTAGTGGCAATCAGAGTAGAGGCCTCACCTCTTCCACTAGTAGACATGAATAGGTAGGTCCCTTAGCCTCTCCTTCTCTCGACAAGCAAATGGCATCTACAAAAAAGAGATGACACACGGCATGGTCAGTGATAGTTAGCAGCAACAATAGGTGGCCAACACGTCAACATAACAACGATAGTAGGTGGCATGCAGCATTTACCAACTAGTGAAGGATAGCAGGTGCCTCTCTCTCACTTCCTAGATGATGACAACAAGAGTACGATGGCTACAAGTGATGCGTCAACAATTGTGAGCAACAACGGTGGTGGTCAACAATGGGACAAATCTCTCTCTCCCTCTCCTAGCAACACACACAACTAACACACGATAAGTGGCCATGTCAACAATGTGGTGGTATGTCAACAATGGCATGTGAGTAGTGTGTGTGTGGCAGGCAATTAGTGATAAGGGATAGGTGGTGTCTCTCTCAATGTGACACGAGCTACACATGACAAACAAGCACATGGCAGGCTCAAACAGTGGTGGCTTTAAGTGACATGTGGCAAGCATTGCAGGTAGTGCATAACACAAACAACATGCAAATGGCGATGGATACATGATGCAAATATAGGCACATGTAGCAATGGCAACAAGCATGTAGCATAAATGGAGGCACGTGCAACAATGATGATAGGCAACATATGCCAAGAGCCAACTACAGTAGTTAGGGTTTTTTGCTAGTAGTAGTGGTAGGTGGTGTACGTGGCGGCATGTGACACTAACAACGACATAGCATTGGCAACATAGGACAAGCGCAAGGCAACGCATTCCTATAGCGGGTTTTTTCTGCCAATAACAGCAACAACAATAGACAAAAGACATGATGCGTGCATGATCAGGGATGAGATAGATCTTTCTCTTCCTCTCTTGGCGATGCGTGACTGACGCATAGCAGCAACAATGTCAGTAGTGTGATGGCACGTCAGCGAACTATGCACAACAGTGGATGGCAGGTGGTAGTCAGCAATAATGGCACACATTAGCAACAACGATGGGTGGCAGTAGCAACAATAGTGTGTTCATACACAATGGGATTTCTTGCCTGGTAGTGGGCACCACCGACAACAACAACGCAGTGAGCACCAACAACGAACAACGACAAACAATGGCAGCGTGATGACAAGGGGGTAGGATCCCAATTTAAGTGTTTAATGTCACATAGCCCTCTCCAACTAAGACTATTCTTGGATTTTCATACCCATACAGGAGGCACCCTGGGCAATAGTCTCCCTAAACGAGTTTTTCTAGATGTTGATATATCCAAAATTTACGCATCAATAATAGCTTTATTTGTTTTAAAGTTTATTGCCTTAATATTTCAATCTTAAAATTGTTAAATTTTTCTAAAAACTCTATTGTTTGCAATTCTTGACAACTATTAACTAGCCAAATAAAAGCTTGTACTTTGTCATTTACAAAGCATTTTGATAATTAAATAATAATGTCTTTTACGAAATTGCATGTTGAGCTCATAGGGTTTCAAAAATTTGTAATATTCACATTGAAATGGAATGGCTTTATTACGAAGTGTTTCCTTATGTCAATTTATCTCACTTATATTTCACACAAATCATCCTTTCTTTTCTTTTCTTTTTCTAAATCCATTGAATCTTGTGCTATTTCTTGTTTTCTTGTGGAACTCTCTCTAGGGGAAATTAGGAGTAGATTTTGGTAGAATTATGCTCAAGAATTTTTGTGAAATATTATTTGTTTCAAGAAACGTACTGTAGGAACTATATAGACTAAGTGACTTGACAAAATAGGAATCTTTAATGACTCAAAGTGTTTGACAAGGTTAGCTAAATTTATGTTACAATAGCTAGTTATAGTTTCCTACACAAACCTAACCATTTTAACAATCACAATAGCAACTACACATTCATGCTTAGTTTGCTCTATAACCACTGAGTTTACTTAGAGGTATCTGAGCCTTGGTGTTACCAAATACTAGCAAGCACCTAAACCCTATTTGAAGGAACACCTTCATTTCTCATGACCCCAATTATGAGACCAAGGAAAAACATTGACGGTCCCAAATAGTCACCAACAATAGTAAGCTAACAAACAAGCATCATAAGTGTGCTACTAGCCCATGATGCAAAGCAAGCATAATCCAAAAGAAGATGAATCCTCATAGAAAGAGCAACACCACTAGAATATAAGAAATTTTTATACTGTTAGTTCAATATGTTGGAGTGTATCTTTCAAAGTAGCATTTATCTCTAGATTTTCTTTCTTATAAGAGATTAATATTTTAGTGCATAATATCATATATTTTTGATAAATCCATTTTTAAAAATTGCAATATTTTTTCTATTACTCCTGAAGTTAATAAGAAGGTGTTGTTAGTCTAGTTAATAAAAATTGGACTAGAAAAGTTTTAAATTTTGGCTCTAACGACCTTGAAAGACTTATTTGGATCACTTATCATAGTGAAAAAAGGAGACTTTAAGCTTTGTGATATTCATGAAACTAATAATTTGAAAGATTAATAAAAGATTTAAAATATCTTCTATCTCTACCTAAATTTTCTTGGATTAATGGAGGTTATTTCAATATTTTTTAAAGTCATTTAGATAAACTTGGTAATTTTCCTTCTAGTATGTCTTCTGAAGAAAAAGAAGACTAGTGTAATTTTTTAAAAAATATTTCTTTTTGATGTTAAAGCTTTATTTCTACATCATTCAAATAAGAAGCATTATACTTACTATAATTATCAGTAAGGAAATGATAGAAATTATTATCAACTTGATATATTTTACATTGTAATGTTTCTTTCTAGAAGCCTATTAATAAAGTAGATGTACATACAAATACTACTTTGTTAGATCATTTTCCTATCAATTTTTTTCTCTCTAGAATTAATTCTTTCTCCTTTCAAAAGTAGAAGCCTTTTTTGTATGAATGCTAATATGTTCACAAGACCCTATGAGAAAAATATTTTAAAGTTGTTATGAAATGAAAAATAAAAATATATTGATGATATTGGTTGGATTTACTACTGAAAGGAAATGACTTGTAGAGTTTGAAATTATGTAAGATAGTTTGAAAAGGAATCTGCTAAGCAAGAGCATCAAGTTAAAGAAGATCTTGTAGAAATTATCAAGCATATGCAACTTATTTAAAACCAAAATCACTTTGATTTTGAATCTTAAAGCCTTGGTTAAAGTTCATTATACTAAGTAGTGTTAGGATGGTTTTGAAGCTAAATGTGCTCTCACTAAAAGGTACATGTCTTGGCTAAAAATTAAATATGAACCTTGCAAGGAATTTTTAAAATTTTTAAAAGGAAAAGATCAAGTACCTAAACTAAAATTACTTATATAAATGATATCACCATTACAAATCTTGAGACTATTAAAATTTTTTAGCAAATCATTAGTCTTCTTTTTTTTCTTCAAAAGGTTTTAACAAGAAAACCTTTAAGGCCTCTAGTACACATATTCTTCATTTTATAATAGAAGCACATTAAGGTATTCGTGAAGTAGATATTACAATGGAAGAAATAAAAGTAGTTTCTTTTAGTTTACCTAAAGATAAAGCTTCACAATTTGAAGGTTTTCCAATAGAATTTCTTAAGGAGCATTAAGATATTGTTAGAGATGATCTCTTTTATGCTTTTCAAGAAGCTATGAAAAAAGTTTCTCTTAGTTAACATATTAATAAAGGTATGATTTGTCTTCTTCCTAAGAATGGAGATCTTCAATGCATTGGTAATGGAAGGCATATTACTCTTCTTAACAATACCTATAACATTTTAGCTAAATGCATGACTTGTCAAATTCATAAGATTATAGAAGATATCATCAGACCTAAGTAAATAGGTTTTTTTAAAGGTAGACTTATCTTAAATAATGTTATTATAGCTTGGGAGGGAATGCAATGGGCTTCTGATACTAACCAACACATTGCTTTTTTAACTTAGATTATGCTAAAGCTTATGATAATATTGAATGGAATTTCATTATTTTTTGTCTCTATAAACTAGGATTTCATGTTTATTTTATTCATCTTATCCATACCTTACTCACTGATGCTAATGCTCAAGTTGATAAAAATTTTAGATTAAGTTTCTCCTTTTCTCTTTAGTGACTAGTGTGTTAAGATTATCTTCTAGGTCCCTATCTTTTTATTATTGCTATGCATAGATCTTTTTTTACATAATCTACATTATGATCTACAAAGGAATATCATTAAGGAAATTTCAATTGATGATCAAGGTATGCAATTAATTAATATGCACTTTGCAAATGATTTTTTTATGATTACAATTCTCTGTAATATATCAATATTCTATTATCTAGAGTGGAAGATTATTTCATGTTATCTAGATCTCATATCAATTGGCAAAAATATATTATTTATTGTAATGGTAATATTAATAAGTGGTTTACTCTCAAGCCTTGGAAAATCTTTAAAATAATTCTATCTTTAAAATTTTATAAATATCTTTTTCTTTTGAGCCTAATCTTACTATTTCTGTGAAATTATGTGATTGATAAAAATGAAAAACAACTTTGGAAATGGAAAGAAAAAAGAGCACTTTTTCTGGCAAAGCTTTAATTATTAAGCAAATGCTTCAATCAACTCATGTTTATTATTCCAATTTTTAGACTCCTTCCAAAACTTCTTATGATAAACTTATCATATTATCTGTCAATTTCTTTGGTTTATTAAGTAACATAGAAAAGGCTTTTCTAAAGTTGCTTGGAATAGTTGCACTTGTTAGAGAACTTGGCCTTATTAATTGTTATAACCAATGTATTTGTCTTGTCACAAAATGGATTGCAAAATGTATTAATGGAGATGATGTTTGGATGTTCTTTTTAAGAAAAAAATATATGCAAGGAAAACCTAAAAATAATAATAGTTTATCTTCTAATAACTTTCTTTGCTATCTACTTTTTTATCAGGATATTTTTATTCATAGTTCTCTATTTTTTAAATAAATTTAGAACACATGTTACAAGCTTAGTAAGTATTGGAATTACAATAATACTGCAACTTCAGAAGATATGCTTAAGCAGATTAGCCCATGGTAGCTTCCTTTAAATGAAATAGATTAGGCTACTAACTCATCTAGATTATGTACTAGTTGTAGTAAGTTGAGTATCACTTTAATTTCCTATCTATGTATGAATAATAGATGGATTACATGGAAGGAAGAATGTAGCCTTTATGGTTTGAGTAGAAAGGCAAAAAAGATTTTGAAAAAATAATTTCTGATCTTGATAATTTATTTAAAGTTAATAATAATTTGCATTAGGCTTTTTTAGATATTTTTTGGAAGGATGGTAGATCTATTTTTCCTTTTAACTCCAAAGTTTCATGCAAGATTATTAAAAAATTGATTTTAGTCATAACAACTTTAATAAGGCCTAGAATAGTGATGACAAATTCCCTTGGATTCCACAATCCAAGCTCTCTCAAACTAAAACAAAGCCAAATTTTAAAAAAGAAAAACAAGGAAAGTCTTTATTCTTGCTCAAGAAAAACAATTATAAGTACAAATGAAGCACATAACTCTCAAAAGTAATTCAATCAAATCCTTACATCATACTTAAAGAAAATAAATTAACAGTTAATGAGGACTCATAAGTCTCTCAAGAAAGAACTTTCTCACTCTCTCACACTCTCACTTTTACTCTTAACACCTACCCTTTATTTTCTATTATCCAAATTAAGGTCTTTGATACCTATTTATACTTTTTTCTATAAACTTTCATCTTCCCATGACATTAAAATTACAATTTTGTGTCTATTGGGATCTATACAAAAATGTCTCATCATCAAACAAGACATATTTAAGTGAGATAAGATATCTTTCTTAAGTGTAATAAGGTTCCATAGAAGATTTTTTTTTGGCTCAAAAAAAGACATCTTTCAAATCTATGATATGTCTTTCTTGGGGAGCAAACATCTTGTCGCAAAAGAAGAAATACTTCTAGATAGATCCCCAAACTATATGACATCTCTACTAAAGCCCAAACTTGTCAAATACATCCCAAATAAGATTTCTTTGACCCCAAACACCTTGGAATTAGCAATAACAATTAAAACACACACACACACACAATAAATACATACATAATCAATTAAGGATTAGTACAATGGTTTTAGTGATGTTCTCATCATCTCTTCCACCCTTGAAAAGATATTTGTCTTCAAGTTGGTTTAACACATGGGCATTAAGCCCCCATAAAGGCAAATTCATCTCATGAATCCAAATTTCATTTTTAATTCCTTCATCACTCCAATGCATCAAGTACTCATGCATGTTTCAGCCTCTTGTGCCTCTAGTCTTCCTTACTTATAGCACAATTGGCTTTCTTGATGACTTAGATGAATTTTGACCTTCAAGTGCATCCTTGAGGATTTCAAGACTATTCTCTAAGTCTAATTCAAGAACATCCCATAATATGAGCTCAATCTACAACATTAAATACATAAGAAGTAGAAAAGTCATTAGGTAAATCCATCTCATAAGTAGTTGGATTGATTTTGGTCTTGATTTTGAATGGACCAATTCTCCTTAGTTTGAGCTTGTAAAAATGCACATTCTTTTATCTTTCCTTGCTTAAATATATCCAAAGATAATCAACAATCTAAAATTTAATCATCCTCTTACCTTCATTGACCTTGGAACACACAACTTTAGTCTTCTTCTTCAAGTGATACTTGATTTATTGATGCAACTCCTTCAATTGCTCAATAAACTCAAAGCTTAAAGAGAGAAAATCATTAAATTTTCTTAGCCTATTAACCACTCTTGATGAAAAATCATAATTTTCCACAAAAGGACTCTAACCAATGTTGGAATGGAAAGCATTATTGTATAAGAACTCAGCATGGGCCTACATATTTTCCAAGCTTTAAAGCTAACCTTACACAAACATCTCAATATCCTCAACTACAACCTATTGACCACTTCAATTTGTCCATTGGTTTGAAGATGATAGGCTATAGAAAATGACAACTCAGTTCCAAGCAATTTCCAAAGTAAGCTTCAAAACTAATTAGTGAACTTGAGATTCTTATCACTCATAATGTTCAAAGAATAATCATGTAATCTAACTACACACTAAAAGAATAAATGAGCAACATGTGAAGTATCACTAATTTTCTTACATAAAATAAAATAAGTCATCTTAGTAAATATATCCACAATAACAAATATAGGATCATGACTAAGTCTTTTCTTTAAAATTTCACAAATAGAGTTCAAAGAAATACTTTACTAATGAGCATTTGGAATTTGGAAAGGTAAGTAATAACCATAAACACCCTTCTCATCTTTGAACTTTTAAAAAACATAGCATTATTTCAAAAATTTAGCCACATTTTTGCTCACCAATTCCAGTGTCTTTATTTTGCTCATATGTGTAGCTATTTCCCTTTGATGTTTTTCTTCAAAAAGCTTACACCTAAAGTCATATTTTGAAATACAAATCTGACCATCTTTAAACAAAATATCATTCTTTACATTATAAGCTTTTTATTTATTAGCCCTTCTAACAATGAAGAATTTAATTCTTTACAAATTTCATCAAGTCAATATCATTAAAATACAATGAAGTAAAAGATTCAAACCCTTTAACTTCCATATTCGAATGAACAACATGAACTCTAGACAAAGCAACAGCCATAACATTTGAGTTCCCACTTCTATGTTTCAAGACAAAATGAAATTTTTGCAATTGTTCCATTCATTTCATACGCTTGATACTCAATTTCTTTTAAAGTTTCAAGCATTTAAATGCCCTATGATTAGTTAATAAAAGAAATTTTAATCCTAGCAAGTACTATCTCCAATGTTTGATAGCTTGAAGTAAAGCATATAATTCCTTCTCATATACACTACAATTTTGTTCAGATTTATTCAATTTTTCAGAAAGAATGCAAGTGACTTATCCTCTTGAGAAAGCACATCTCTAATAGCAAGCCTACTTGCATTCACCTCCACCTCAAATAGCCTGAGGAAGTTTGAAATTACCAAAACTAGATCACTACAAATCTTCTCATGTAATGCTTTAAAAGAACTCTCCTTGGCATCATCCCATACAAAAGCTAAATTTTTTTTCAAACAAGATAGCATAGGCCATGCAATAAAACTAAAATTTCTTATAAACCTCCTATAGAAGCTATCCAAACCAACAAATTATCTTACCTCTCTTACATCTTTAGGTAAAGGTCATTCCTTAATTGCCTTGATCTTGCTTGCCTCCATCTTGACCTAGTTCTTAGTGATAACATGATCTAAGTAGACAATTTTCTTCTTCATAAAATGACATTTTTTAGCATTAATCACCAATTTATCATCATGTAACTTGAAGCATACTAATTTCAAGTGTTGCACATGTTCTTTTTTATTAGAGCTATAAACAAGAACATCATTAAAAAAAACAGTGCAACATTTACCAATAAGATCTCTTAGAACATCATGCATAAGCCTTATAAAAGTGACTTGAGCATTGATTAGCCCCAAAGGCATGACTAAACACTCATACAACCAATTAGGTGTCTTGAACGTCATTTTTTGTTCATCTCTTAATCTAATTCTAATTTGATGATATACACTTTTCAAATCAATCTTTGAAAAGATTTTAGCATTAGCCAAAATATCAAGAATATCATCCATCCTTGAAATATGATACCTATACTTAATAGTGATTCTATTAAAAGTTCTAAAATTAATACATACTCTTATTTCGTTAGTATCCTTCTTAGGAACAAGAATGACTAGAACGACACAAGGAGAAATCGATTCCTTAATAAAGCCATGAGAGACTAGCTCACCTTCTTATGTAACTCCTTCCACCAATGTGGAGTCATACAGTAAGCCCTCTTATGTGGCATAGTAACTTTATACATGAAGTCAATTTGGTGTTAAATGGATCTTATTGGAGGAAGCCATTCTGATTTATCTTTAAAGATATTAGCAAATTCTAATGCTAAAGATTGTGTAACTAAATGAAGTTCATTTTATGGCTTCTCTTCATTTGTCGTAATAGTAGAAATAATGACAGAAACATGATCATGTTCCTTATGTTTCTTGAGATATTCCCTTTTACTAGGCACAATTAATGAAGCATTAATAAGCATAGTGTCCTCGTATTACTATAAGGTAATTAAAATCAATTGATGAATTCCATCTTTTCTAGAAACTAACCAACTATTCCAAGCTCAATTATAAGTAGCATTGTTATCATAATTCCAAGGTTTAACAAAGATGACATCAACACTATCTATGGGAATAATGTCACATTATACTTGATATTTGTAAGAACCTATCTTAAAAGATAAATAGCATTCCTTTACCTTTTGCAAGTGGTCTCTACAAAGCCAATACACTTTATAGGGCTTAAAATGAGGAGCTTTCTTCAATCCAAGTATATCAACGTCCTTGGTGGAGATAACATTCTTTTAAGCACCTCCATCTATCAAGATGTGATGCCATTCATCACTAGAAAGACATCTAGCTCCAATTTTAAAGAGCATTTTCCTCAAAGGATCTTCACTAGCATTGACATTTTCCATAAATGCACTAAATTCAGTAATATCTTTAATTAAAGGAGCATTAGGATTACCACCCTTGGAAGATTTTTCTTTCTCAAAGGTCTAAAATTCCCTATCCTTTGAAGGCTTAGATTTCTTGCATTCCCATTGCTTATGTCCAAACTCTTTACAATTGAAGCATTGTACCTTGAAAGAATTGTCATTTCCTTGACCTTTCTCCTTTACTTCTTTATCTTCCTTAGAAACTTTTGAGTCTATGCCTTTGAAAGACTTGGGATATTTTTTAAAGCCTTAAAGTATCCTTTTAGCCTTAAGAGCCAAATTAAAATCCTCATCCAAGGTTTTAGATTCATAAAAGATAAGTTCTTGCTGGAATTCCTTATTTAATCCATCATAGAAGTTATAAGATTTCTCATATTCATTCCAATGTATCTTAGCTTGTTAAAAAGCTTTACAAAATTTCATGTAGTATTTCTGTATATTTTTATCACCTTGTCTCATATATTTATTCCTTTGAATAGTTTATTATCTTTGATAATACTTTTCAAATCTTTGCCTTAACATGAATTACATGAGATATCGATCTTTAATAGGAGTATCATTATTTACCACATAAGAATTACTTTCTTTCTTCCATTATACAAGTGTCATACCATCAAGCTTTATTTCAGCATATGACATCTTTTGATATTCTTTTACATCTTCAAGCTCTAAATATTTGTTGATCATCTTAAGCCAAGAGAAAAAGGATTCAATACCTTCCATTCTATTGAAGGATTTAACTTCAACATGAGGCACTCTTGAAGCACATTTGAAAGCCTTAGAAAAGGCAAGCTTAATTCCTTCATCTTGCTTTCTTTAACATATAGAAGAAAGTTCCTTCTTTTCTTACCTTTAACAAATGAATCCTTGATACTTGTTCTTAACACTTGAAGCATGAAGAAGCTCATCATCTTACTCTTCATCCTCTTCAAAGTATTCATTCTCAAAATGAAGATCATTATCAAGAGAAGGCATAAAGGAATGTCTTGAACAAGCCTTTGGTGAAAAATCATTTAAGTTGTTCCCTTACCTTGATGTCCTTGATGAAGAAGTATATCCTTTGCTTTCTTCCAACTTTTCAAGTTTCTTAACAATGAGCCTAAGATCACTTCTTATGTTTTACATGTCTTTCGTTAAAGTTGAATTGTGTTTTTCTTTGAATCCATGATGAAAATAATCTAAAAAGATAAATTTCACAAAATATTCATAGTAGTGAAACAAGGATTACTCAAATCTTCATAGAAATGAGTCTAAGAGGTTCAAACCCTAGCTACTACAAGCCAATGAGTATCTAATTCTACAGTTATTTTACAAATCACTAAAGATATGACTAACTTATAAGTCAAAGGGATTTTTTCAAACCCTAAGAAGAGTGGAAAGGCAAACAATTAACAATTCAAAGAAAACTTGAGAAAATAAAAGTAATTCCTTACAAGTGAGGTGAGGATTCTCTACTTGATTAAATTTTCTTCAAAGCAAAAGCTCTAATATAAATCTAATGCGGAGCTCCCTTGGATTCCATAGTTCAAACTCTCTCAAACCAAAATAAAGCTAAATTTTGAACAAGAAGGAAAATGAAAGTCTCTATTCTTGCTCAAGATAAAATGATTCCAAGCATAAAGGAAGCACTTAACTCCCAAGGACAAGCAAGCTATTCAATCAAATCTTTACACCACACTTAAAGCAAAGAAATCAACATTTAAGGACTCACAAGTCTCTCAAGAAAGAACTCTCTCTCTGTTTCTCACTTCTCATTCTTACTATTAATGTATACTCTCTCTTTTCTTTCACCCAAATTGAGATCTTTGATGCCTATTTATAGGTTTTTCCATTACCTTTCATCTCACCATATCTCTTCAAATTATAATTTTGTATCCATTGGAATTTATACAAAAATGTCCCATCATTACATAAGACATCTTTAAGTGAGAGAAGACTTCTTTTCCGAGTATGACTAGGTTGTAGAAAAGATGTTTTTTTCCAAAGAGAAGACATCTTTTCCAAGTATGACCAGGTGATGAGTGGTAGGGTGTTCCAACATTCAATCATACAAGTTACAATTGTTTACACACAACTAGATCATAGTCTAGAGATAGACAATGTAAGTATACTAGTGAGTTGAGAGTAAGTTCATGATCCTTATCTTCCCACTTAGAGTTAGTGAGGTGCAAAATGTATGGTTTAACTCTTAGTGAGGTATATGATAAACTAATGTTGTTGGCTCTTAATAGTACTAAGTGTAAACATGGTGAAGGAAAATGTAATTTCTATCTCTAAGTAAGATGAAAATGTAAAGCTATTCTATCCTATGGTGATAAGTATCTGTTTTTAGTTTTCTGTACATGTCCTAGGCTGATGTAACTATTACTAGGATTGCCAAGTAATTTTACTATTGAGAGAATCAAGTAAAGTCACTACTATGTTACCAAATAATTACACTTTTTACTTGAAACGAGTCATACTTATTCTGCCTTACTAATGAACATTGGAATAGTAAATGACTTAACAAATGTAAATGACCTAGTAAAAGTAAACAATATGGAAAAGTAAATTTATTCTAAGTTATATGTTACAATGATTAAGAACAATCTTAATCTTTATTACCATTCATGAATTGTGTCCAAAAATAATCTACTCAAATAAAGATTCTATACAACTATAATTCACCATACTACAAGCATTCACAACTAACTAAACTTTAAGAAAACAAGCTATAAGAATTTTGCTAAATATTGGACTCAAAACTTGCTTTTGATGTAATGGTGGGCTCATATTATTATAGACATGACTATAGCCCACTACATCATATCTACAATGACATATGTTAGGCTACAATATCATAGTCATTTACAATAAGCATTTTATCACCAAATTGCAAAGAAGATGTCTTTGCCAAAGACAAGTGGTCTTTCAGATCTAGGAGACATCTTTCTCGAGAGCAGTAGCTATGACAAAACACATCTTTTTAGGAAAGAAGATGTCTTACACCAAAAAAGGAAATCTTGCTCGACAAATCCCCAAACTATGTACTGTCTCTGCTAAAAGCCCAAACTTGTCAAATACATCTCAAATAAGCTCTTTGTGATCTTGAACATCTTGGAATCAGCAATAATAAGACAAATACATACACACATAATCAATTAAGGATTGGTACAATGGGTTAGGTGACGTCCTCAATCAACATGCAATTAATACCATAGTTTTAGATAAGGAAAATGAAAGATATATTGAAGAGCTCCTACCTTTCCAAGAATTTATATTTTTACAGTATCTTATTCATCAAGGTCTTTCTATCAACACTCATCTTAAACATATGAGAATTGTTTCTCCTCAATGTCCTCTTTATATAAAGGAAAACTCTTTTTATCATGTTTTTTTTATTGCCTTGTTGCACAACATGTTTGGAAATGGACATCCAAAATTTGTAATAACTTTCAACTAACTATCAATAAAATCATTCTTGGAGTCTACTTTTATGCTTTCCATTTGATAGTGCCTTCAACCGCTTATTCTCTACTCTATTTAGAAGCTTCAATTTGCAATTATTTTCCAACAATAAGAGTATAACTATAATCTTTTTTCAAAGTTAAATATCATATTCTCATAGATATTGCCTTTCAACTATATCTTTAAGCAAAAAATCTCCAAGTAAAAGCTAAATAATTAATCTATTTTCAACCATATTAATTTATTTTTGTTTTGGAGACTTAAGGATGTGAAGCTTTTAACTTGTGTTGCTCTTTGTTCATTATGTCTAGTTGATGTGTTCTTTTGTCTTTAAAGAAAATTTTCTCTTTCTCTTTTGAAGAAACCATTTAGTAAGAAGTGAAACCTATGAAGGTGCTTCTAAACAAGGACAAGTCCTAATCCTTTCCCTACCCCAATGAGATGGTTTTCCAAGATTGGGTGTAAGGATAAAAACTTGAAAAGGCATTCTCAAAACCATTAGGCTTTTTCTTTAGAGTCTCTCTTCATTGATCTAGTGTACTCAAAAAAAATTTAAAGTTTTTACTTCTTTTATGGTTGAATCTTGAATAATAAGCCCAAAGATAATGATTACAATTTACTAAAACCTAAAACAGTACTTATTGTACACTATTGATAATGGCTTATGACTAGTACTAAGTTATGGCATCAACTCAACATAACTCTGTTCATCGTAAGAGGATTCATAAGCAATCAAATTAATAAGGCTTACAATACTCATAACTACAAAATGTTATAAGAGCATTTATCTTAAAGAAGAGAGTTTACAATTCTACTATCTCATTTCCTACTCATTAGATACTGGTATATTAAAATCACCACAAGTAAAATGAAACTAACAATATCTTTATCATTTTGGAACTTTTGGAGCTTGAATTGTTACTTCTATTTCACCACTATTTATGCTTTTATTGAAATTACATTTCATGTATGTCATTTTCTTCTAATTTTTAAGCCTTTTAATTCTACCAAGAATTAAATAGCACAAGAAATGAAACCAAATCCAAAATAACACTTTAAAACACACAAAGCACAAGCACTCAACTCTACGTCAACCAAATCATTTTAAGCTATAAAGAAATGCAAATAAGAAAAGCTTCTACATATACACAACTCAAAACACATAGCTAAAACAAAATACATATAATACAAATGACCCTTTCAACATTTATAAATTTCAATCTTGAAAATTCTTAAGGTTCATTAACATATAAAGTTAATGAAGAATCTAACTTGCCAAGTTAGATATGCCTATCAAAAGGTGCAAAGAAACTCAAACATTCACATACCTCATTAATTAAACTTTTCTAGTACAAGACACCAAAGGAATAGTTGTGTAATCCCACAAGCATATAACAAAATTATAATTAACATAGTTATAAAAATGCTTAGAGTCAAACTTGTAACCTAATTAGTTCATAACTTACCTAGTTGGATTTTCTTATTTTACATATTTTAGTTGGTTAGAAACAAGAAATACAATGTCCAACATTATCTAGCATTTGGTCTTCTTTTTTTTTTTTTTAATAAGCAATATCCAAAGTTTACCATCACATTGCCATGGATAGTCAATCTGTGACATTTAAATTACCAAAAAAAATGACAATTTTAAAGGTATGCACTAAAATTATTAGGGCAATATTTAATGTAGAAGTAATGATTTCCCCATTAGAACTTGTATATAAACACTTTTATAAGGATCATCCCCACAACCACAATGATCATCCCACTAGGCAAGGTCCCAAAAAGGTTGGTAGATGAGCAAAAGTTTAATCTCTTCAAATAGCTACACTTAACGTATAAAAGCTTTTATAATATCCAAAAAAATGAATATCGATATTTAAAAAAATCAAAGCACATCAAATCTTTGAAGAAGTCTTAAGAAAAAACTCAATGATTTTGGGCATGTTTTTTCAAGTTTTTGTCCTTGCAACCAATCCTAAAAAACCTCCCTTCTAGGATAGAAAAGGAATCAAGTCTTGCCCTAATTCAAAAACACTTTAGCAAGTTTTCACTTCTTAAAGTGTTTCTTGTAAAGAAAAGGAAAAACTCTAAAAACAAAAGAATACATCACTCAAAAATGAACAAATTAGCAATAAAAGCCTTAAACTTCTCATCCTTTTAACTTCCAAATTAAAAAGAAAATTAATATTGTAGAAAATAACTAATTGTTCAGCTTTCATTGAAAGCTTTTTTGTTTAAAGCTATAATCAAAAAGCAACTCCTGAACAGAGGTCATACTATCTATTATTTTTGTACCTAGTAATTTTTAATAAAGCCTTATTCAAAATAAAGAGTTCCAAAATTTCTGGATGAATGCTTAAATCATTATGGTCTTTAAAATATGAAATGCAGTTTGCACGATTTTGTTATCATTGTTTGAGGTAGAACAATTAATCCACTGCAAACGTATTTAAAAATAACTTAACCAGGTTTAATTACATTTTTGCCAATCCATCATTTAAGGTGATGTTAAGATGCTTGTTTAATACACACCTGTATAGATTAGCTAGGTTATCATTCCTGACTACAAATTACACATTTCTTACTGCGCGGAAATTTCTTATCAAAGACCTTTTCAATAAAATTAAAATCGATTACCAATAATATACATTATGATACCTATACGATGGTACGAATAGTTGCAAATTAAGGACAAAGGGAGGGAAAACCAATGAACTTGAGATTGAATTCGATTGAATTACCGTGGTATGCCTATTTACACGGCCTGTCATTTGCCACGTGACAAAAGCTACACCGTATTCAATATGATTTCATTATCGCATGAGATCCCGAATAGGAAGAACCCAGCCCCTTGATCCAACTCGAGGAAGGAGAATTACAAGGGCCATGCAAGACTGTCACATCATACTGTAACATGTCTGATAATCGTTTTTATACAGCTCAGTGCTAAACAACGGTAACTGCCCCTGCTACGCCAGCTAGATCTGCATGTTAAGAAATTAAAAATACCATGATTCAGTGTCCCAAGTTGTCATGTACAATTTTTTATTTATTATAGGGTTACAAAATCCACCAACTATAGAGCATTTTGTACATCTTCTGGCATCTAAGAATTCAAATTTTAGATGCTAAATATGGAAGAGATGCAGAACAAAAATATATAACCTTTCTGGGAAATTTTGCACCATCTGGAGCCCATGATTTGGATGCAGCAGCCCATGTGTCATGACCATGACCATCCTGGGATGAAAGTGCACAAAAAATGCATCAGGGATTCTTATATGAAAGAAATGACCTACATAAATCAGACTTTACCTCAGAACGATCTTTGTCTAACACAGTAGGTGGTTTCCGGGAAGAATAATCAGGTTCCATTTGCTTGGACCTCCCCTGACCCTTGGTCCGTTCCTGTAAAATCGATTTGAGCGTCCAACAGTGCATAAAAGGAACATATACGAGGAGAATTAAGTTATTCCAGCATATCACAATAGCATAAACCATCGATCTAGATCTAGTCCCGTATCATTAAAACGTACCTCTGTAGTAGGTGAAAGAATTGATTCTCTTTCGGTGTCCATGTGTGGCATTCCTCTCCTGAAATTTGTTGTCAAAGCATGTCAAAAGATACGGTATCAGTAAATGGCATTTGAAATTTCAGTATTGATTTCCCATACCTTGAATTTTCTGTCTTCAGATGCCTTGACATAATGGACGCCTGCATGCACCACAGTTTTATAAGAGACCATGTAACAGAAACATGTAAACAAAGTTAAGAAAAGGCCTTCGCTGGCTAATCCAAACGTTTCGTAGCTGATTGCAAGTCTATTTAATGTTAAGAGATGCTTCCATTTTGTTTAACGATTTCTTCGTTGCCACAACTAGGAGACCCTTTTGTATCTACTGAGGAAATTCAGGATCTACCAAAAGAATTCAGTCTCAGCAGTCTCTGTTTCAGAAATTCTGTTTTACGGGGACTCAACCTGTGATCTAACGGATTAAAGACTCCCCTTGAGACGATGTTTTAATTTCTCTTTAAATTTTGCTCCCAGTGTGCCATCGTAACAGTCAAAAATAAGAATGGATCCACCTCAGATTAACAGGAAACCTCTGAGTTCCTTTCTTTTCATCATATTATTGTAGGGGAGGTTATTGTGACAGCCAATGCATCAGATAACAGAAGCGGATCTTTGCAAAAGGATAGCTGAAAAGATTAACTGGTGTTACAATAACCAGGGGCAAACGTAGATAATTTGTTAATAATGCAAGATAAATACAGAAATGTCAGATAATACCTGCTCTTGTATAATACTTCGTGCTTCAACCAGCTGCGCTTCAAGCTCTAATTCACGTTCACTTGCCTCACAACTAACTTCAGCTCCTCTTTGTGCCTCTTGCAATTGAAGCATTCGTTCCTTCCTTGCAAAAAGTGTAGAAAAAAAGCATATACTTTAGATATCTAATGTAATACTTCTCTCTCTGCATTCTAAACGCGATATATAGTATAGTGTGCTTCAGCATTTGTTTGTACCTTTATAGAGGCCATCTTTGTCCTTAGACTCTGCTCAATTTGGTCTCTTGCCATGTGGAAAGGAAGATCAAACACATCCTGCCAAAATATAAATCCAAAGAATACTGAAGCTATTAGTTTTAGAGAATAAAAAAGACTACATTAAAAAAACAAAAACTAGAAGAATCGAAGAATGCATACTGTTCGACCGCCTAAGGGAGTGGCAGGAGGTTCAGCCTCGGTATTATTTATGGGTGCGCCTGGCTTAGCTGTTTGAGTATTCAAAAAATCACGCATATCCAACTGCATCATCATTACCGTCCTCCATATAAGCATATTGGTGAATAATAATACAGTACTATCAGCAAATAGACTACACAAATTGATTAGTTTCCGATTATCGAAATTTATATTTAGAGATCACACATCTAAAAGAAAGCATTTGCAGGCAAAGTATTGAAATCAAAACAGCAGAATTTTTAAAACCACATAATTCTACCTTCACAATATGCAAAGGCTTGAGAAGTGTGTACTAAAAGAAAACAAAATATTGCTGATACTAATATTTTATTATATCTGTGTAGACCTAAAGGATTATTAGGCAAACTAACTTGTGCAAAATACAACAGTAGCAATAAATCCTGGGTACAGTAGATGTGTCACATAATTCCCTAAAACTAACTTTAGTTGCTTAAAGAAATCTATTTCACAATATTCTAATAATACATGTTACTCATCTTCTACTTCTTACCGTAAATGCAATTCACATATTGGTTTCATAATACTTATTATTTCATCTTCCAGTTGAAAATAGAAGATGATATGATCCCATTCTTATCTGCTAGTTGGTGTTCTCATTGATATTAGAATTGTTGCATGTAGATATTTTGTTTCATTATATCTGCCAACTCTAATATTTTTCCAATAAAATTGAAGCTTTTTTGTATCTGTGCCTTATTCTACCATCTCTCTAAAACTCTTTTGTAACAAGTTTCTAGGCTTGTTCTGAATTTAGTATTCCATCAATATCATCAATACCTCATTTTTGTAGCCACAATTGTCTTTCATGGAACCATCCCTGTTGTTGAGATTTTTGACTAATCTCTCATAAAATTTTATCATTATTTCTATTACACAAGTAGAATTTTAAGAACTAATGCATTGCTTCAGCTTCCAATGGCAACAAATTAGCTTGTAATAAAAGTATGGCATATGGGACTTGAATTTTCACCTTGAATTCAACCAACATAAACTGTTTTTGCAGTTTTTAAATTTTCTTCCATGCTTGGTTAAGACCTAAGCCTCATGCCACATATCCATAGAGCACTGTAGTTTGTCCAATTGTTTGAAAAGGATATTTTCAAATTATTCATATCCAAATATTGTGATTGCTACATTTGTTTTTCGTTGTATAGAAATCCTTCCAGTCATTTGCAACTCATGATATACAATGCCTCCACTTATAATTTTGAGAGCATTCTACTCCCACATATCTGTATGTATCCACAATCTCAAGTCTTTTATCATTTAGCTAGAAAATGTAATCTCTAATATTAGTTCCACAAGTTAGCACTTTAGTTTTATCAACATTTACCTTCATTTTTATACATTCACAATTTTTTCGTAGTTGATGCAACATTGCTTTTAACACTATTTTTGAATTTACTAAGTGCTACATCATTTGCAAAGATTAAAAGTCATATCCATAACTAATCCACTTTAATAGCATAATTATATGAAATCTCACGCTAACATATTTGGGTATTGAAAACCAAACAATCGTAGAAATTGCCTGGCATATAATCGCTCAAGTACTAGCTATATATAGACAAGGAAGCTATACATTGAAAAAAGGATTAGTTTCATTCCTTAAGTTGTCTATAGCTTATATTTCAAAAAAGGATCATCACCTAGAGGCTCAATGCTCATCCCACCAAGGCAGGGTCCTAGGTCAATGGATGAGCAAAAGCCTAACCTCTTTTGAGTAGTGGTGTCCAAGCTCAAACCCATGTCTTACGACTTGAAAAACAAGCACATTACCATCACTTCAAATGATGGTCCCTTGTAACTTACATTTTGAAAGGGTCTTTAAAATTACAGCCAAACTTGCACTGATGCACATGTACTCAAAATTCAATAACCAATTCCTTGGGCTCATTATTTTTACTTCCAAAAGATTTATGTGGGAAATGATGAAAACATCACCTCAACCTTGATGTATTCTATCCTCATGAGTATGTGTCAAGTATCTCATGACAATTTCGAGTCAGTGTTAAAGGATCATGTGTTGGATGTTGCTTGATGATCTATGTTGATTGTTGTTGAGATGTCTTGGGAGCTGGAGATGTCTTGGCAAAGGCTCCTGCCCAAGCTTCACTGGTGGGACATCTTGTCTCCTATGAGAAATCTCAGTTGAATCATGATGGACTTCAAATGGGTTATCTTGCTTTGCTTGGGACATCCTGGGAATTTAAACATGGGTGCCAAGGGAATCTGAACAATCACTAAAAAGCTATAAAAGGAGAGTGAGAGAGCAACATTGAGGGCATAAGAAGAAGAAGAAAGAGTAGATGTTGGAGGGTCAGCCTAGAGAGTCCCTGTGAGGGATTGAAAGAGAGTCGTGAGGAAATATGGTATCTATCTTAATCCTTGGAGTGTATACTTCACATTCATGGTGTACTCTGATTTTAATTGTTTCTCAAGCAAGAATAAAGAGTAGTTTTCTTTTATTGTTCATTGAGACTCTTGATGTGGTTTGATATCTCTGGGGTCTAGATTATGGAATTTAAGGGGGCTCCATTTCAACTTAGTATCAAAGCAAAGGGTTTGAAGGCAACTCACTTCAAGTTGAAGCAATCCTCTTCATTACAACACAAGGATTTGCTTATCTCCATCTTCTTTTGGGTTTGCATTTTCAATTGTATATTAGTTTCCATACTCAATTAGGGTTTGAGTGAAATTCTTTTGCTCCTTTTGTGTGATCAATTGTATTGGATATTGAAAATATTAATTGTTTAAGATACCCATTAGTTTGGATTAGCTAGGGCATTGCTACTAATCTATCATCCAAAGTTATTGTGATCTAATTGTGATTAATTAATTCATCTCCATTTCTCTACTGGGCACTCTAATTCTTTTGTGTGTACTCCATTCTTGAGTCAAATTCTTTTAGGACTCTTAGGTTTGTCATTCTTGAGGTCATAATTTGTCATCGCACCTAAGAAGAAATCAATCCAAGCTTTAATCAAAGATATAGAAAAGATGAAAATGTCTTTCAAGGTCATTTTGGACAAGTTGGACAAACTTGAAGAAAGAAGACACCAGCCTCCATCTCCTATGGCTTCAAGGCAAAGAAAGAGAGAACTCAAGAGCTACTGCACCAAGGCATCCCCATCTATGCTTGATCTTGAAGATGATATCCCATTTGAGAAAGAAGGATATGGCACTGAGGAAAGAGAAAATTGCTGTGCTTAAAACCCAGAACTGAAAAATAAATTCACTTATGCAATTGTTGATAGAGAAGACAAACATGAAATGAGAGACAAAGATTTATATGGAAAAACCCCTCAATGTGAAGGGGAGAGAGCATCAATGATTAGAACTTCCTTTACTATCACAACAAAAATGAAAATTTTTATGTTCTAAGAACTGAAGCAAGAGTTCATGGGTTAAGAATTCCAAAAGAAGGAAATGTGAGACCTACCTTCAGCCCTCATGGTCATCATTCAAGGACAAGTTTTGTTGCTCCATCAAGGGTTTATCAACTTGAAGACATGGAAGCTATGCTTTCTAAAGCTTTCAAACATGCTTCAAGGTTGCCACATGTTGCAGTTAAGTCATTCAATGGGATGGAAGGTACTTCAAGGTTGCCACATGTTGCAGTTAAGTCATTCAATGGGATGGAAGGTATTCAATCTTTTATCTCATGGCTTAAGGTCTTGAACAAGTACTTTGAGCACGAAGATGTTGAACATCACCAAAAAGTGCCATGCTTATCTCATAAGCAATGGTGCTCCATTAAGGATTGGCAACCCATGGAATTATGTTTAAAAAAAAATTTTAGAAGACTTAGCATAGGCAAGAAGTCCTTAAAAGGCAAGGTGATAAGAATGTTCAAGATTTCTAAATGGAATTTTGCAAAGCTTTCCAACTTGCAAGAGTGGATTGGAGTGAATAAGCACAAGCATCAAACTTTCTAGGGGAATTAAAAAGGGAATACCAGCAAGAGCATACATTCTATAAGCTCCAAACATTGGATGAGGCATTTGAATTAGCTCTATGGCCATGCAAAGGAGAACACCAATGCCAAGGAAAGTGATCAAGAGAAGCAAGACAAGGACAAAGGAGAAGAGAAAGGAAAAACTTCTAAGGACTCCATCAAGGGAGGGAAGAGTCAAGGAAGCAGCACCACTTCTCAAAGGTCCAATGCTTCAATTGTGGAGAAATGGGACATAGGCAATGGAAATGCAAGAAGCCAAAAGCCAATAAGGATAAAGAACTTTAGACTATGGATTAGGAAAAAACTTCAAGTAAACATAATCCTCATGCCCCTAGAATAAAAGATGTTACTACAGTAAATTCACGCACTTTCATGGGAAATATCAATGTAAATGAGGATCCATATAGAAAGATGTTATTTAAGATTAGGGCTAAATGTCTAAAGAGCGATCAATGTATACACATCTTGATAGATGGTGGTGCCCAAGAAAATGTAAAATTTCTTCCAAGGCTGTTGTGAAACTTGGGTTGGCTACTTTTCCTCGTTCTAAACCATACAAGGTTCATTGACTTTCTAGGGATTATTATTAAGAAGTAATGGAGATATGTATTTTGTCTTTCAAAATTGGATCATTTAGAGACCAAGTGATATGTAATATTCTTTCCATAGATTGTACTGATGTAATTTTGAGTAGACGTTGGAATTTTGATGACAAGGCTATTTTCAATGGGGGTAGGAATGTTTGGTCAGTCCCAAGATCTGATGGTATACGTGATCTTATTCTCATGGGTATTGAACAGTACAAAGCTAATGTCTCTACTAATGCATCTTTGATTTTTCTTAGTGAGTATATTCATGTGCATGAACAGGCTGGACATGGATTTGCAATTGTTTCCACCATGGCAAGAAGTGAAGTTGAAAATTCAAGTGAATTACCCTCAGCAATCCGACCTTTGACACAAGAGTTTGGAGAATGTTTAAAGGTAAATTGGAAGGACTTCCTCCAATGAAGAACATTCAATATCAAATACACTTCATACCAAGTCAATCATTCCTAATGAGAGACAACCTTTAAAACACATGATGATTTATATGAATGATAAACACATGATGATTTATATGAATGATTAGTCATGGCTTTTGGATCAACTAATGTACCAGCTACATTTATGTGGCTTATGTATGAGGTACCCAAAAAATTAATTGAAAAATGTTGCATTGTTTTCTTTGACGGTACAGCTCTAATGAATAAGAGCATCTTGCACACTTGAGAATTGTGTTTCCCAAGGTGAGTGTGACACAACTTGTCATCAATGTAAAGAAGAGTCATTTCATGAAAAGAGATATTGTTTATTTGGATCATGTTGTCTCCAAGAATCACATGAAGATAGAACCAACAAAGATCAAGGCAATTCAGGAGTGGCCTACACCTTCAAATATGATGAGTCAAGATTTTTTCTTGGTTTGGTTAGATTCTAGAGGAGGTTTATTAGGAATTTCAATTCCATTTCATGGCCCATGCTTTCTTTTCTAAAGAAGAATGCCAAATTCCATTGGGATGATAAGAAAGAGGCTAGTTTCAAAGCCTTCAAGGAGAAATTTGTAACGCTCCATTGCTTTCAATTCCAGACTTCTCAAAACTTTTCGAAGTGGTGGTGGATGCAAGTGGACTTACAATAGGAGGTGTGCTCTCCCAAGAAGGAAAGCCCATTGCATTTTTCTCTAAAAAGCTAAATTATGCTACACAGAAATATAGTGTCTATGAGAAGGAATTGTATGCAATTTTGCAAGCAATAAAGCATCGGTGGCATTACTTGTTAGTAAATAGAGTTTTGCTATTAAGTAATCACAAGGCACTATACTTTAACTCTCAAAAGAAATTAAGTGCAAAGCATATGAGGAGGGTAGAGCAACTCCAAGAATTTCACTTTTATTGAAACATATATGTGCTGAGTTAAGTGTAGTGGTTGATGTTCTATCTAGAATTCCTGTTGTGAATAATTCTTGTGTTCACGGGCATGGGTTTGATTCTTTTCCTGCTTAGTACGCAAATGGCTCTGATTTTTCAGAAATTTGGAATGATTTGCACTCATCTTTGCTTGGTAGAGCTGTTAGGTGAAGAGACTAAGACTTCCAGCAAGGCCTTTTGCCCAAGAATGGCAAAATTTGTGTGGCAAACTGTGATTTCAGGTCTAAATTATTAGGGGGAAAACATGCTAGTGACATGGCTAGTTATATGGGGAAGACAAAGACCTTAGCACTTCTGAGAAAGAGCTATTTTTGGCCAGATATGTACTAGTTTAGCTATATATTTATGATATATATCTATCATTTGGTCAAGAGAATCTTTTTCTTTTTTGACTTAATGAGTTCCCATTGATCCACTGAGAATTGATTTTCATGTTGATAAAAACAATCAAAACCAATATTAAATAATTCTTGTCATGGTAGTTGTTAAGGCTTAAATTTTATGGTAACAATTGGTTGAGTCATTACATACCCATAATAATTCATTAAAAGAGTTTATCTCTTGGCCCAGCATTATGATGATGATTATTTATTTTCCGTGATAAAGTCCAACCAATACATACCTATAATAATTCTCATGAAAATGTTTTATCTCCTGAGCTAGCGTTATGATAATAATTATTTATTTTCTATGAAAAACTTCAGCCAACTGGTAGTTGACCTCTTAGCTAAAATAAAGATGTGAAATTTGTTAGGAAATGCATTGTATGTTAGGAATTTAAAAGAGGAAAGAGTATGAAAGATTATTACATATCATTGCCCATCCCCAATGTTCCATGGGAAAGTGTTTCTATTAATTTTGGGTGTGGAACACCAAAGTCTATATCAGGTCATGATTTTATTCTTGTGGTAGCTGATAGATTCACTAAGAAGGCTCACTTTATGCATTGTAAGAAGAGTAATGATGCATCTCATTTTGCTCATCTATGTTTTAAGCATAGAATACCTTTAAACATAGTTAGTGATCATTTTTGGAGGTCATTGTGGAAATTGTTGGGCACAAACTAATCTTTTTCTACAGCCTATCACCCTCAAAACAATGGCCAAACTGAGGTAGTTAATAGATCATTGTTGAAGATTCTTTATTGTTTGTGTAAAATCAGCCAAATACGTGAAAGAATTTGCTAGCACATGCTGGGTTTTGCTTCAGTAATTCTTTGCATACTGGTACTGGTAAGAGCCCACTTGAGGCTAACTATGGTTATTTTCCTAAAATGGTTGATAAGCTTAGACAATTTAATGATGTGCATCTTTGAGCAATGAGTTTGCACAGAAAATGCACAATCTTTATCAGCAAATCAAGGCCAAATTGGAGGTTACGGCAAAGCAAATAACCAAGAAGAGGAATGACAGCAAGAAGAGGGTTCAAAATGTTGACGACTATGTATGAAATTATTTGAGCAAGAAGAGGCAGAGAAATGAACTTCTACAAGATCAAGTCAAGAAACATTGGTCTTTTCAAAATCAAGGCAAAATCAATGACAATGTTGACCTTCCTATCAATTTTCCTATTTCTTGTGATTCCAATGTTTTAGATTCAACCTATTTTCATGGAAAAGTGCTTGATTCAGATTTGGAGAACAACACTGAGGTTCTCAATGTAGCATTTGCAGGCCAAACTTCATCAAGGGCATCAAGGAAACCAACTGTGCTGGAATCAAGAAAAGCTGAGAGCACAAGAAGCAAGACAAGACATGAGGACTTGATCCATTAGAGTGATGAAGGATTTGAGAAGGCAATTTGAATTCATGTGTCCGATTTAGGTTTGCAGGGGCTTGATGTTGTCTGAAGTGTAACACCGAAAATGTCCTAATACATTTTTTTAAGGGTGAGGGAGAGGATGAGGACACCACCTCAAACTTATTGTATTCTTTCCTCATGAGTGTGTGTCTCAAGTGTCTTATAAGTGTTTAGGAGTGTTTCGAGTCAATGTTGGTATCAAGGAAGGTCAAAGGATCAAGTATCCATTGTTGCTTGATAGTATATGTGGATTGCTATTGAGACGTTTTGGTAGACTTGCACCTACAAGATGTCTTACCTAAAGGCCAAAGCTTCATTGGTAAGACGTCTTGTCTCTAGTGAGACATCTTGGCTGACACATGATGTACTTCTAGTGGGTCATCTTGCGTTGTTTGGGACATCTAAGGAATTGAAATCCAAACACTAAGGAAAGCTGAACTATCACTAAAAATCTGTAAAAGGAGAGTGAGGGTGCAGCTTTGAGGGCACCAAAAGAAGAACCATCTTGTAGATGGTTGCAGGGTCAACCTAGAGAGTTCTTGTGAGGAAGTGAGAGAGACGTGAGGGAATTTGGTATCTATGTCTTAATCCTTGGAGTGTACGCCTCTCATTCATGGTGTACTCTAAGTTTAATTGTTTCTCAAGCAATAATAAAGATTCGTTTTCTTTTCTTGTTCGTTGAAACTCTTGGTGTGGTTTAACATCTTTGAGGTATAGATTGTGAAATCCACAAGGGCTCCATATTAGGAAAAGAATTTGATATTTCAATATGCTTCATTATCTATCAAGAAACTAGGTGCTTGCAAGATGTTTCAATCATACTTACTAGTTATTAGGGATTTCTTGCACTAAATATCCTATTTAAATAAATTCTCTACACTTCCTAAAAAGGAGATCTTGATACTTGCCTTAAAGTCGCATAAAAGTAGTTAGAAGGATAAGCATAAGCAACTACTGAGATATCCAAAGTTTCATAAGATATCCAATAATAATAATAATAATGTTCATTAAGGGTATATTTGGTACATGAATTCTAGACACTTGCATCCATGTAGATGTTAGTCCAAAGATTCATGAATTTAGATAGATTATGTCAGGGCAGAGCATTGAAATAAGGTCCCTACCTCTGAAATTTCAGCTTCAAACTCAGCCTTCAATGTTGATCACAAGTCAACCACAAGTGGAGATGCAGGTCATGGTGGCAATTTTGGCTAATCATAAGTCATGGGCAGCTCATGATGGCTCACCATGAGTCATAGTGAGGTTGTGGTTGTGTCAACCACAAGTCATGGTCCTACACAACAGAGAAGAAAATAGAAAATGCCACAAAACAAGTCATGGTATAGTAAACCATGAGTCATGGTCTAGAACACAAGTTAACCCACAAGTCATGGTTGAGTTGCAATTTCACTGAAAGTTAAACCATGAGTTGACCGTGGGTCATGGTCTCAAAAAAATGGCAAAATAATAGACCACAAGCCATAATTGGATCGTGGAATGAAGTATACAACTTGTGGTGGGGTCAAGGTCTGTTGAAGAAGCAAAGAACAAAAAACCTGAGCACTTTGGAACAAATCCAGGCTTCAATTGAACCTTGGGACAAACAAAACAGACTAGAAATATGTTGCTAGGTCTCTTCACAAAGGAATTGAGGTCGCAAACACCAAAATTACATCAAATTATTGGAGAGATTTGACAAATTGTGCCTAGAGCACAAAACGATGGAAAGCCCTGTTAAATCTCGTTCAAATGACCTTTAAAACATGCGCAAACTGATATGTCAGCATGAAAGAACTGCTTCTCATGAGGCTTGAATTAAGCTCAACAAACACATCACATTTAGCTTAGAACATCAAATTGGAAAGATGGATGTTAAACCCTCTTTCAAGCATGAACATGAACATGAAAAGTAAAAATGATAAACATGAATATGATGTTTGGAAGTAAATCCCTTCAAATACCAACACAAATTTTCTTTCTACCCTTCAATTCTTATACCAAAAACATGAGAAAACATGCAATTAACTTCAGAAATTGAAGGAACCCAATTGAAAGAAAATTATGTGAGAAACACACGAGAATGCATGAGCATGAGAGAATTAATGAGAAATTAAACTTTGAAAAAGATGAGGCAATGATCCATGGAAGGGATTCACTCCTCACTTGTGAGATGCATACTTGCAAGAATGCAAGATAAAAAGAGGGGTTAAAGCTAAGAGAGCTTCAAGCCAAACACATATAAAATGAAGAAAGGGAGAGTTTCTTTCATTCAATCGCAAATGCTCATGGTAAGTTACCAATGGTGGGGTTTACCCCTACTTATACTTTTTTCTTGAGCAACTTGCTCCTTTTCACATGGGCCCTAACATGAAGGCTCTTGGCCTCTTTTGCCTTTTTTAGCACTACTCTCAACCTAACCTTTTTTTTCTTGTCTTTAAACAAAACAACACTTCTAACTCCTAAGCTTCAAAACAAAGTCTTTCAAACATCAAAACAAAAACTACTAGCAACCTCTACTCTACTCAACATAAAATGGATGACTATGAGGGAGTAGAAGAGACCACACTTTTATACTATTTTTAACAGATTCCACCTTTAGAAGTGAACTGCAGAAAAAATGTTAAAAAGCAATTAAACTAGGTGAATCCACATCGGTAGATTCATCTAACTAAACATGCCCTCAAACTACAAATCAAATATATTATGCTTCGGTAAGTTGACTCTTCTGCACAGTGAATAACTACTGAAAGACAATGGAGGTTGTCATTCAATACAGGTGAAATGTTATTTCATGGAGGTTATCATTCACAGCATATTTTCTCTCAACTTAATTAATTGCCTTCTCTTAGGACTGCTATTTACAGTAACCAATCTGGTTGACTTGTTCCAAATTATTGTACCATCCATAGCTTGCATTTTGGTTTTTTGCAATTGGTTTTTCAAGTATTAGGGAAAGAATAAATCTTACCAAGAACACTTGATAATTTTTTAATGATATTTTCAAGCCTCATAGCATGTACATTTCCACTGTCCAAAAGATCCAAAGGGTCTACCAGCATAATAAAAGTTAACTTTCAGCTTCATTTATCCAAACCTTGCCCCTAGTGAGGACTACAAATTGTTCTTCTAATTTGCCAATTTAAAAAGATAAGATATTTTCTGTCATTTTGAAGAACATTGTTATCCGCAAGGTAGAGAGCCAACACATTAAAATCACTAATTCTTTCAACATTTTAGTTAGAAAAATCATTGCAAAATTAAACAAAAATTCTAGAAAACTGTAAGCAGTGTTAAATGCAAGTCATTATTAATACTGATTGTATGAATAACTGTCTTTTTGTTGTCTAACTCTTGCTCATTTGACTCTCATTTGTTTCATACATCAACAAATACTCCCTCTCTCTGGCTTTTTTTCTGAACAAGCAAAAAGATAAATTTATTAATGAAATAAGATTTTTAAGTAAAACCAGAGAAGTCTTCAGCCCTCTCTTTGTGTGTGTGCGCTATTTTTTTTTTCTTTTTTTCCTTTTTGGTTTTCTTTTTCTTTTGAACAGGTAAAAAGATAATTGTATTAATGAACTAAGATTTTAAGTACAACCAGAGAAGTCTTGGGATCTAGATAAACTGTGAAACTGTTTTCAGCATAGTGTCAAGGGCATACTAATCGATAACTCTCCCCAGATTACAATGTGAGGTTCCAACTGAAACAGCTAGTGAGCATAAAAGCTTAAGTTATTTTTACTGTTCTAGAAACCCCATTATTACCTGCATTGAACGTAACAATGCCCTTAAATCTGCATTCTCAGCCATCAGCTCTTGCTTTTTAGCTTCATAAGCATCCACCTAACATTTGAAACAAGAAGGTCAACGAATGAATTTCTGATCTATTATACCACTTTCAAGTTGATAACAATGTATAAAACTTACTATCATTTTGTAGAAATCCCCATCAGCCTTCTTTCCATTCCATGTTCCCCGTTGTCGACCTTCTTTCTGTCCATTAAAAAAAATATAACCATTAGAGATGCAAACTTGTTACGTATATATACATCTTTCAAAGCCAAACGAATATTACTCTATATCTTTGATAAAATGGTTTATAGAAATGCATGCAATCAAAAGCCAAATGAATACGTATGCCTAAACAAGAATCATTCTACTGTGATCATATGGACTCAACGAAATGAAAATAATGCATATGAAATATAGCAGTGTACTGATGAGTTCCTACAAAATTAAACATAAAATTTTACTATTTTACACAGATCAAAGAAGCAGTTTGGAACATGTTATCCAAAGGATGAAAAGAACATTTATGTGCCGCTAGTACAAAAATCCAATACTAAAATAACAAATTAAAAAAAAAACAGTTTTCACTATGCAATTGCCAGGTCCAAATGGAATACCTGCAGAAGATTCATAATCTCTATCCCTGATTTGGACTCCTTCTTTTTCTCCATTAAAACTTGATTTAATTTTTCCTGGAAATACATAAGCACAATCTGAGTATTTCTCAGTGAAGAAAAAAAGGAAGTAAACCGTAAATTTACATAAGAAATTGTTCCGTTTAGAAATGAAAGCAGTGAGTGTGTTCACATAGCAGCGTGCTTGGTAAATTGTTCTTGCAAAACTGCATGGTAGTACTGCTGGTGTTCCAATAAATATAGAGAAGTAAATGTTAAAAACTCAAATGTTTGACATTCAATCTTTCAGAGAGGTTTTGCAATTGTGCATGATTCATCATTTTTTAAGTTTTAACGAAGATTTTGAATATTGTCAGGCATCAAAACCAACTTAATAAGATACAATGTACAAATCTTTAACAACAATTCATAAAATATATGCAAAGAATTACGATTAACGTTTAAAAACATTAATAAAGAAGTAACTCAACAAATGAAACCGCATAATTATCATTAAACATCCAGATCAATTCTCAGACAATATAATATACCATTATTCACCTAAAACCTGAGATCTATTGAACCATGTCTAATGCATAAATTTTCCCAATGGTCTAGCATACTCTGCATAGAATATAAAAACAGACAATGTATTCAGATAGGTAACGGACCAATTGTTTCGTATATGACAAACAGATCACTAGGTTGTTGTTATTGGTCATACCAATTTAAAAATGTAAAAAAGAGAACATTTGTGGAATAATAAGAGAACATGAACAAGAATGTATAGGAACAAGCTAAAAATAGATGCAAAAAAATAAATGAAGAAATTTCATATTAATTAAATACTAAAGAGATTAGGAGACATTTATTGGCATAAGTCTCAAAAACTATGGTAACAATGGCTTTGCAGAAACAGACTCTAGGGTCTCTTACTACAACATCAGGGATTGGCACATTAGTCAATTTGACAAAGTATATCTAACAGTGGGCCAAGTCTTCAAATAAATATCCAAACAACACTTGTGAAATTGTCAGCCATCCAAGAAGATGACCAATCACCTGCAATTTAATATAGTCCTTCTCCTTTTTCTTCATTTCATGTAACTGTTGTGTCCGTACTTGCTGCAGTACAAAGAGAAAAGAGAAATACCAAATAACATTTATTTTTCTGTCCAAAAAACTTTGTAAAGAAAATATTTACTGCAAAATATAAAGCTGCATATACATTTGCAAAATTCAGAAACAATAAAAGCTTTGTGATAAACAGGATCCCTAATATCAGAAGAACATAGTTAAAGGCACCTGATTTCCAATAACCATTCGTTGAAACTCATCTCGCTCCTGTTGCAATTTTTCAATCTGGGCTTTATATGATGCAGCAGCCTTTTGCTCCTATTTATTGTCAATTAATACAGAAAATAAAGAAAGAAAACCAGTAAACTTTATTAGCAATAGCATTACTCTGAAAAATAATGTTGTTCAAAATTCTTATAAATAATATTGTTGAAGATCCAAACAAAAGAATAGTTAATTGTTCTAACCGAGCGAGTGAGTGCCGCAAGTTCTCGCTCTTTAGTAGCAATCTGTGCTTCTAACCTTTCAACCTTTGATTCCAGCCTTGACATATCAGATAGCAATCTGTAGTATCAAAGAAAAATCTTATGAATGTTAAAACACAAGCATATCGTTGATACTTGCCAGATTGCTATAGTTAATAAAAAAGAATCTGAAATAGATTACAACTTAAAATAGAGAACTGAAAAAAAAAAAGTTTTTAAGCTGTCAGTACAGCACTGCTTCACATTTCACACTTTGTATAGTGAAAAAGAAACTGGATTTAAAAATTAAACTTATATCTTACCACATCCCAGAAAAGAAACAGACATTTAGACTTACAAAAAAAGATTTGATGGGCTTATAAAGAGCTTTAGAAACATTTTCAACTTAAGGACCTAAACTTAATGGAAAAAAGAAAACTCTTTAAGAAAAACACAGAACATCATGTCAGATACTTGATTAAAATGCTAGTGAGTTAGGGCTTATTACATAGATTCATGCAAAAGTAAAAAAAAAAAAACTGTGAAAGAAAAAATAATCCTTCATAAACAAATCCTGCCATGTAAAAAAAATGCATACTACCGCTGTTTCTGTTCGCTGGATGATTCACGAAATTCAATATCACGTTTCCGCTGCTGTAATAAAGCATATATACAGTTGCAAGTTTGAGCAATTGATACCTGTAAAAGTCATTAGTTAGCATCAACAGAAACTGGATAGGATATTTCAAATGACATTGTTGCTATTCAAAGAACTTCAAATTTGGCCCCAAAACCACATAATAATGAAAATGAGCCGCCCTATTTCTCAATTTTCAGTTTATATAATGGCAATTCTTTCAAGGATACAAGAATGTAGATGAAAAAGAATATTGAACTTCATGTACTAATATCATGAATGAGATCATGAGCTCATAGCCCAATGGCAAATGCTCACAACCCAGCACCCAAAAGATGCAGGGTTCACAACCCTTATCCGACACCCTAAAATGCATGTATTTGGGATACTTTTCAAAAAAATTTAAAAAATCAACAAAATTCAAAATATCTCCAGAATGCACTCGACCTCTGAGTTAAATGAAAAGCCAAGATCTTGTGTAAAGCAAGGGCTTTAACCGCTTGCATTTTCCAATCACTTTACAGCGCATTCAACCCTCATTGTCATTATATAATTAAGGTCCCGGAATCTAAGGCTATCCTTTTCCAAAGCTTGAATGTCAAGTGATGTACTTGATTAATGTTGGTAGATGACCAATAGATTTATACAAGTTATAGGTGATATCTCATGGCCTAGCATCTACATTGCAATTTTCCCAACCTAGTTTGAATGTATTCCTTAGAAGTAGATAAAAATGTAGTTCAACACCCAAGAATTGGGGTTACTTGACTTTGTGCGGTCATGTTCAAGTAGAAGCAATGGATGCACATGACGTCAAGACTCTTACATTTGACATTTTTTTTCTGTCTGATAAAAGTATTGGACTTGAAGATTTTTGAAGAAAGAAAAGAGCTATTGCTTATAAAGAGGCAATAGTGAACGTAACTGAGATTGACAATAGCCTCCAGTAATTTTGAAGAAGTTGTACTGATTTACTTAATCAGGATTGCCATCTAACAATCTTATGGACACGTCAACAGAAAGACAAGCAAATTTTATAAATTTTCTTGCTATTTTTCATCCATGTGGAAAAGCAAGATTAACCATGCACCAGTGAAATGAAGATGCACAATAGATTTTGAAGCCTATTCAAGGGAAATGCCAACTTGGATTTAACGTTACCATTGCACAGTGTTACATTATGTTTCTTAGGAATCCGACTTCGCACTATGGATGAAAAAATTTTGAATCCTTTCTAAAACTTGGCCAGTGCAAAAGTTGCAATTGCAGTGCTATGGAATTTCCTTCAGTTTCTATTTCCACAATTGTACATATATACATAGTCGATGAAGATATATAAACGGGAATTTTTAAGCTACAGGGCATCATCCCACACAAGTGAAGGTTTAGCTCAAGGTCAAGAGGTATTAAAAACACTATACAAGTAGTTCTACGTACTTTGTGTCTATGTCAGGTCAATCATAACTTTTATCATGGTTACGTAAAAAAGAACAAGATACATCACTGAGAACACACAAGCCAGTTTCTTCTTCTTTATCATCCTAGACTCGTCCCAACAAAGACAGGCCAATTTGGTATGCATTATCGGACATTTTGCTTGGTTTACATTTTAATCAACCTCGTTTAACAGTACGGCACAAGCATTCAAGCTTCTTCGTTCAAGTTGAAAACCACGGGGAAACCAGAATGTACATCGATAATATAAACGGAGGATAGCATCCCTTACAGGATCGTTAGATGACAAGTCCAAGGATGCTGGGAAGCCATAGGTAACCAGAGTTTGGTTTAAATATCTGATGCAATGTTCCAGATTGTTAGGGTCAGCGAATGTATGATCCCTGAAAGCCAAAAATAAGGGATATCAAATAATATCTTTCCATGCAGTCGTACTGCAAAAGGAGAGGGGAAAAAACAGGAATCCATAAAAACGCAAGGGAAAACAGAAAGTTACCCTAAGCCATAGCCGAGTTCCAGCGACGCCTGCAATGGCAAAAAAGCCGAGAAGTGAGAAGCCAGAAATCATCCAGAAAGAAAACCAACAAAAAACACACACACAAAATGCAGAAATAGCTGGAGATGGCGTAAACCCTCAGATCGGTATCGTTTGATGCCATTGCAGGTATCGAAGATTGTGACGGTTGCAGACAAAATTCAAAGAAGAAGCACGTCTCTCACTTTGCGCGGGCCGACGATGTACGCAGATCTACAAATGACAGTGCACTGCAACGTCAACGACAACGGCGATACTCGTGTCACGTTGGCTCTGGGATTGGGATTGGGATTGGGATTGGGGTTGGAGTTGGAGTTGGGGTGGGACTTTAGGCCTTGGCTTTTTAAATATCTGCGATGACTGATGGACGGATGCGTGGATGGATTGACGGATGGGCACTGTCATTGTGAAAGTCGCTTCAGTCCGGGAATTTGAGCGCCGGTGCAACACCCACGTATGCAGCAGTTACGCAGCAGCAGCATGAGCATGTTATTTTGTGTTAACGGAAAGTTGTTTCCTTTGTGGCTTGGCTTGGCTTGGCAATGGCATTAGCCCCTACAACGTAATTACAAATTTTGTAGCCGTTACATTCCTTGGCTAATGTTCCAACCATGGGTAGATAGACTAAAACAATCGCCACTTTGCCACGGTGGTCCGTTGACTCGCAGCGATGTAATTTCTTCACGTGCAAACTGGTGAACGTTAGCGGTCGTTAATCGGTTTGAACCTCATGACTTGGCCACCAAAACATGGTGGTTTACAAATATTTTACATCTTGTTTATTTATATGGTGGTAAATGACGTAACTGCAAGTTCAAGATGTTTTGCTTGAGAGGCATACCCGTTATTACAATGCATTCTTTTGGATCTTAATTACAACGTGCGATGGGTTTGAGTGGCAATGGTTTCACCAACAAGGGTTTCAATAGTGATGGTTTTAGCAACAAGGGTTTTAACGTTGATATGAGACAACAAGGGATCTAGCATTGCTATTACGTGCAATGCCACTAGATTAAGTAGGTGATCCTTCAAGTGGAACCATCACTTCTTTACCTTTCTATGAATTATATGATGATTTATATGAATCTGTTACTCAATAAAATTTTATAAGGTATGTTTTTATGTAAATTCTAGGTTATTTATCTTGTTCCTCAAGTTTTTCAAATCATTGAAATTTGGTTTAGAAAGATTGAGGTTTCAATGCTGTCCATGCTCATTATTTATCAAACTCATTTTTTATGGTATTCCAAGGCCCTTGATAGTGGTGTTTTCAATCATCATTGTGCTTCATTAATTATTTGAAAGTAGACTCTAATGAGTGGCTAGGTATTCCAACACTTCACCATATAAGTCAAAAGCATTCATGTACGACTAGATCATAATTCATGGATGAACAATGTAAAGATGCTAGTGGTTGATAGTTGGTTTGTGATCGTTGTCTTCTCACATTGAGTAGTATGGTTTAACTCTCAATGAGGAATATGATATCATGATGTTGTAGGCTCAAATTAATCCTAAGTGCTTCCATAATGAAAATGAGAATCAAATCCGAATCTAGGTGACAATAGAAATGTAAACCTATCATAGCCTATGGTGACAAACATTCGTTCTTGGCTTGCTATACATGCCTTGGGCTCATGTAATTGTTACTAGGATTACCAAGTGAATCTACTACTAAGTGAATCAAGTGAGTTAGTACTGCGTTACCAAACGATCATATTTAACACTCGAAACCAATTGTACTTATTCCACCTTACTAATGGACATTGAAAAGGTAAAATATTTAACAAAAGTAAATGACTTGATAATTGTAAATGACATAGAAAAGTAAAATTAATCCAAGTGAGATGCTGCAATGGTAAGAAACGATCTGGATCTTTATTGTTGGTCATGAATTGTGTCAAGGTATAGTCCACTAGAATAAAGACTTTGTACAACTATTACTTACCACACCATGGACATTCACTTCTAACTCTAAGTGTAACTCATGGAAAGAAACTACAAGAATTTTGCTATGTGTTGCACAAAAGTTGTTCCAATGATGTGATAGTGGGTTGGTATTTATAGTTGATGAGCAACGAGGTACCCCTTATGTCCAATCATACGAATCACAAGTGTTTACACACAATCCAGTCAAATTCCGTGGATGGGACTAGTTGTGGCATCTAAATATTTATGCCTTGATTGCAATTTGTTATCTTCCCACTTGGACTAGTGATAGCGTTGTCACATATGCTTTAATCCAAAGTGAGGCATATGATTCTTGATGTTGTTTCGGCCTTATGCTGCTCCTAATGATAATAAAGAAATCAATTATTTAAACTAATTAACAATAGAAAGTAAAGTCTAAACTAGCCTATGGGCAATGAGTGTCCATTCCCAACTTACCATACATGTCTTGAACCCACGTATCCACTACTAGGATTACCAAGCGCTACACTACTAGGTAAACCAAGCAATAACACTATTGGGATTACCAAGTGAATACGTGTTTATGCTCAAAACTAGTTGCTCTCATTTTGCCAATTCATTAACATGCATGGAAACGTAAATATTAACTAAATACATAGAATATAAATTGCATTAAAGGTAAATTTAATCTAATTCAAAGTGCTGCAATGAATAAGAATCAAACTTGATCTTATTAGTATTCATGAAATGTGTCTAAATACATTACCACTTGGATAAGACGTCGCACAACTTACTTAGATCCACATTGCAGGCACTAATTGATTGTTCTCTAAGGCTATGAAATAAAACTGCAAAAGTTCAACTACTCGATTAACAAAACTTATTCCCAAATTGTGCTCCCAAGCATTATATTTATAGGCCAACACACATCTTGTGATATTGGATATCCAACATTACATCTTGGCCCCCCGATATTGGGTATCTGATATGAAGGCTTCAATATCAAAGCTAACAAAAATTAATTGTTTATTCAAATAGATGTGACGACATGTGCTGAGGCATCTACGTTGAGACATCTGCCTTAACATGGCTATATCAACACAACCAACTAATGCTTCATCATACCCTCACGATTGAGCAAAAACTCATCTTGAAGTTAACAAAATAGGACTAAGCTTTCTTTATAAAAAATTGGGAATGATGAAATTATTGACTGACGTTAACTATTGACTAACTTTGACTGCTGCATTACAAAATTTTATTCGAGTGGATGTATACAAAATGACAAAGTGACAAAAATACTGGACAAACATTGAAGATTATAAAATTTGTTGAGGTCTTAAAAATCCACTAAAGATGATTCTTCTTATTGCCACTAGTGGTGGCAGACTTCCAACCTTGATTATCATGTCGATTATTCTTTGTTTATGTAGAACATTCTTAAAGGATGGATTGAAATTTTTTCTCATCATCCTATGGATCTAGCAAACATGCAATGTTTAAGTTGCTATCTTTTATGTGCTACAATTTGTCCATGGGCATATCCTCTGTTGTCCCCCTCTTGGCTTCATTTTCATGCTTGGTACAAGACATTCTTCCTTAGGCATTTCTTTTAGCATCACCTGCAATCACTAAAGGATCAACATTAGTTTTGGTAAATTTTTCCTTGATAATCAACCCTTTTTGGACTCCTTAGTTTGGGTTTAAGCACAAGGTGATAAGAACATACTATGGCCAAGGCTATGAGGTAACTAAAATCATCAAGCTATTCACATTATTTTGATCAATTACTGCTAGTTACCATGATGTTCGAAAATAAGATGTTGGAAAGATTTCAAAGCGGACATCCCTATCCCCCATGACTAATAATCGTAACTTTGAAAGCACACAAGTTTTCAAACAATTGAAACCAAAGGTCTAATTCAAAAGATTACTAAGAAATATTAATGGATACAAAAATAGAAAAGTAGGAAAAATTAATGAAACAAATGAGAATTGATCCCAAAATTATGCATAAGGTTAGAGAAACCATCACTAATGTTTTGGAAGATGTGAAGGTTAGTTCAAAGCCATGATCAACAAAAGTTATGCAAGTGGTCCCTCCTTAAAGCAGGCTCTTGCCATAATGTCCTTGCATAACCACTTCACTAGATGTCCATGGGCACTTGAGAAGCTAAATGCAGATCATGTCTTTGTTCCAAGTAACACACATCTACCGTGGCTAGGATGTTGCACTATGCTACACAAAACCAAAGGCCTCATAATCACATGTAGTAGTGAGGTGAATAATGGGATGAGAAGGGATTGAAGAGATTAGGATGTAAGGTACTTGACCATGTCCACAATAGGTTCTTGTGAAAAATATAATTAAAATGATTAGCATAACTATTCCTCTAAGTTCAAACCAAGTCCATACCATGAACAATAACATCACATTGATGTGTTCCATCCTACCAACCACCATGAGTCCACAACCACCTCTAAAAACAATCATCACCCCAAAAAGAGAAGAAAAGAGAAGAAGGAAGGAAGGGCCTTAGTTAGAGGGGCAATTTTAGGCATGGGTAACATGTCTTTCCAACCTCATAACCAATGCTTATAATTCATTATTATGTCTAAGGGGTGTGCTTTGAATTCCCATTATTGTTGTATTTTTTTTGCTTACTTGCTTTTTTTCTTTTTCTTCCTTTTTTTTTAATTTTTTTTGTTTTTTCATTTTTGTTTATTTATTTTTGGATTTTAAGTTTTTTGAAATGGGAACCGCACTATGCAAAGACAGAGTTTCCTTTTTATTGGTCGACAAAGGAGTGATGATACATTCCTTGAGGAGTCATAAACCACACAGGGGAAGTTAAGAAGAGAATCCAACAAGTCCTCTTGAGATCACACCCTTTGCCATTCCCACTTGGTCATTTCCTCTTTNTCTTGAGATCACACCCTTTGCCATTCCCACTTGGTCATTCCCTCTTTCTTCAAGCTACAATGATCATTGATGAATTTTAGTTTCATAAAAGAAGAACCAAATTATTTCCATGATAAAAACCTTTTATTTAGAGAACTAGAGGGATGGATGAGGTGGTCTCATTACTTTACATAATTACTTACCCATTCATCTTGATAGCATAGCACAAAAACCCAACATATAGCATTGACTTCTGCATCATGACTTGGCAATATTATTAACAAAAACATAAAATACATTTATAAAACATAAAGAGAATGACTCAAGAAAAGAGAAAAATATTATGGAAAACATATGAAGAATTAGAAAATTTTGGAAGAAATAGGAAAATGATAAAAAATTGTAAAACAAAGAAGGTAAAAAATACTTATTAGTTCTTGAACTAGGATGGAGCATCTCCCCCATGACTAATCTTATGGCTACACATTCAGGAGATGGACCACACGATCCCTTGATTATACACCACTGATTTCCCATCTATCACTGTTACTAATTTAATTAATCGTGTGGTAGCACATCTAACATTAGTGATAGTCTCATTTGGAGACATATCTTCATCTAGACTTGAAGGTATTTCCATTTTGGGGGATTTAGATGTGTTTGCTTCTTCATCTCAATTTTTTATTTTAATTCCTAAGTCTTCATGTTTAATATCCTCTTCTGATGTATAATCAAAGTGTAAGATATCTATGTCTAAGTCCTTTGTTTGGTTTGTTTTCTTAAGTCTAGAACTAATAAGTAGATTACTTGCCTCCATGCATCTTTGAAATAATTTTATATTCTCATTTTCAAGCCACTAGGTGGCTCTGGTTTAGTGGCTACTACATAGATTGGTTTTTGCTCACATACTTATTCCTTAGCTTTATTGTGGGTTGTGTTAATATTTTGAATTTTCAATCCACAACTACACCCTTTACTATTAGCGATGCATGGATTTCCCTGTCTCTCCATAATGATAAGTTCATCGTTTATGTATTTTGTTGGAGTGGTAATGGTTATTGGCATTATTGTATGATTAGGAGAAATCATTCTAGCAAGGAAGGTTGTTGCATCAGATTGGCCTTGTGCTAGTTTTGATGATTTAGTAGGTCCATGAGTATTGTGCTTATGTGAGGGAATAGACCTAAAGAAAGGATGTTTCCTAGATTGTGATGAAGATCTACTAGTATTATCATTTCCATGTATGTTCATAGCACACATGGAATTCTTTCATTGATGTTGTGGTGCTAAACCTTTCTATGTTGTTGGTGGTAACATATGATGAAGGGAAGTATGAGAAGATTGAGGATATGATGAAGGATGAGAGGTGTGAGGTGGTGATGTCATGGAAGATGTTGCGAGATGATGATATTTGGGAGAGTGGTAGTAGTGATTTGAGGTAGAAGAAGTATAACCCATTGGGGAAATAGGTTGTTAACGTAATATCCATATGGGTTCAATTGGTAGTAAGGGTAGTGTTAGTTTGATGATGGCCTTGCCCACAACTATGGGTTGTGCCACCACAGTTGATGATAGTGGTTTTGAGGCTAATAAGAAGTCCAACTAGGGTAGTACGATTGGTTGTAGGACTATCTATAATTACCTTGTGAGTAAGGTAATTTTCTAGGCATTTTCTTTTGTATGAACTTTGGATTCAATGCAAAAGCCCAATACTCATCTAGATGTAACATGACTGGACAATAGTCCTTTGGATGGTCATAAATGTAGATGTCACATCCATCATCTTCTTCAGTGGTCGAGTCTATAACTTCTTCTTCTATAGTAATTTCCCCTTTTTGCTAATCAATGTTCTTACCTATCTCTTGGTCCCTTTTCCTCCTTTTTTTGTGGTCACTTGATTTGTTTTTCATCACTCTCTCTTCTACGATTTCTACACAAGTTGTAACTTTCTCATCTATTCATTCTGACATCTTATCTAGCTTTGCTTCAAGCTCACCGATAAACTTTTGTATTAGCAAGGTTTGTTGTGAATCATGTCATCGAGAGCTGCCTCTTTTTTCTTGTCATAAATGTGAACCCTTTTCTTTTGAATAGTTGGGTCCTAGTTATTTTCCTCTACATTGTCTCATTTACATAGCTCTCCTTCTTCTTTTGCCACCCACTCAATTAGCCTTTGTATCTGATGGACTTTCAGTTTGTATAACTAACCTTGGGAATAAATCCAAAGGGTCTCCCTCATTTCATTATGAAGCCCATCTATGATGTGGAAAAGTTGCTCTTTTAAAGAGAAATCATGGTTAGGACATTTATGTAGTAGTAAATAGTATCTATCCAAGGCCACATCCAAGGGTTCATGATTTTCTTGCTTCCATCCTTGGATTTGTTTTCTTAGGTTGGACACTCTCACATAGGTTTTGTATTTTTTATTGAAAAGTTCTAGCATTGTGGACCGCTGGTGGATGAAATTTGTTCCAAGAATCTATACCAACTTTCAACTTCATCTATTAGTGTCCTAGGGAAGAGCTTAAGCTTGTGCCACTTATTTTTGATATTTTGTAAGGAAGAAGCATCATGGAAGGCTCGTAAGTGATGTTATTGATTAGAATTATAGCCTTCCCTAAATTTAAGAATGTTGTTCATGTCAAGCCATTTAATGCAACTATCCCTTTGATGCCTTTGGAGCATTTGAAACACCTTCCTAATCTATTTCAAGTTCCTAGTAGCCAACAAGGATTCATTTGTACCAAACACATCATGGTGATAATCTATATTTCTATTCATCTAATTGTGATGATCTTGTCTATGCCCATTTTGATGTCTTTGATTTTGCCCTTGGGTTCAATTTCTATCTTTATCTTGACCCCATAGTGGAGCTCTATCTCTATACCTATGTTCATCTTTGTCAAAACTAATCGTTGAAGAGGAAGAGAAAGATGAGAAACTAGGAGAGTCACCATGGCTCTTATAGTTCTCCCCATGGTCCCTTGATTTATCTTATCTAGGTTTAGAGAAGGTCCTAGGCCTTGAGGCCCTCCTTGATCTAGGACTTACTCCATCTCCT
>MNCI01017497.1:928564-1010176 GCA_015680685.1 Gnetum montanum
TTCGACCGGATCGCGCGTGCATGCTCGTATTCGTATGGTTGAATGTAGGGGTACCTCGCCACTCATCACTCATGAAGGTCCTTGTGGAGGCTGCTATGTAGGGAGATGCATGACCATAAAAATCCTAATGGTAGGATATTATTGGCCTACAATCCTTAGGGATGTCCATTGGTTTGTTCGATCTTATGAGTGCTATTAAAGAGATGATGGGATGACTGCATGTATGAAGGATCCTCAATAGTGGATTCAACCATTAGAGCCCTTTGACATAAGGGGCATAAACTTCATGGGTTCCATCACACTCATGTGCAATGAAAAGGCATATATCATCATAGCAGTCAACTACTACACCACATGGGCAAAAGTAGTAGTCTTTACCAACTGTACATCATGTATTGTTGATAGATTTGTACAACAACATGTTGTAAATAGGTTTGGGGTGCCTTGCGCATTGATTTCTGACAATGGAACTCATTTTACAGGTGCCACTTTTAGAAAGTAATGTAATGCTTAGGGGTTAAACATCAATTAACAACACCCTATTACCCCCAAGGCAATAGTCAAGCAAAGGTAACTAACTAGGAGATTACAAAAATCCTAACAAGGACCACAAGCAACTATAGGAGAGATTAGAGCACAAAACTCAATGATGCCCTTTGGGCCTACCACTCAACATGAAAACTTCCTATTGGCTACTCTCTCTACAAGCTAGTGGATAGAAAACTTCCAACTCTTCCAATTCAATTCAAGCTTTGTACACTCTTAATAGCTTGTGATCTGAATCTTGACTTGAGTCTAACACAAAGAGAAATATTAATCAACCTTAATGTGCTAGATGAGAATTTATTAGTGGCCCTATCTTTGAATGAAGTACACAAGACATTCAACAAGAAACATCATGACGAAAGAATATGGAAAGTAAAACTTCAACTGGGAGATAAGATTATCTATTGGAATTCCACACATGTACCCCAAAAAATGAAGTTGCAAACATTGTGGAAGGGACCTTATATAATTGATAAAACCTTTTCCTCTGGGGTCATGTTAATCTACAAACCTGAGAGCCCAAATAAAGAGAAGTTGGTCAACATCCAACAAGTGAAACCTTTCCTAGAACTAAGACAAGCTAGTGCAACTACCACCTTAATGGATGGACAATCATGTTCAATTTTTTGGATCTCTTCCTTCCAACTTAGTCATGGGGGAGATGGCCATCCATGCTAACCAACCATATGGCTTCTTCATTTTTCTACTTTTTTTTTCCATGTTTTTGATTTTATAAGTTATTTATTTTACAAATTTTTTATTCTCAAATTTTTCTTTTTCATTTTACACCATTTTTTATTTTGCACCATTGTTAATACATTTGAATCTTTCTTAGATAATTTACACTTTCTTATATATTTTACTTTGTTTGGTTTGAGTGTGAATTTTCATTATTTTTACTAATAAAAGTGCTTTATTACCATAGGCCATAGTGCCACTGTTGCTGTGTAATAATGATGGTTTGTGCTTAATGTTGTGATTGTCAATGTCTAGTTTCTATTTTTGAATTATGATGTCTGATGACTATGACATGGTTTATTTTTCATGGAATAGGTAGTAAATTCACATCATTCACCCATCCAAAAAACTTTATGGTTTTCCTTATTCGGGAAGTTTGAGGTCCCTTTCATTTAAGAAACTTTTAATCAATTGATGACCTTGGTAGTTTTTGGAATTGGGAAGGATTCAAACGTTTGTATAGGATGTGAATTTAAGGGGACTCAATACTCTTTGTACTTTTCTACTTGCTTAAGTGCTTGAGTGTTTTTTCATAGACTTCTTACCTTTCCATTCCAACCACTAATAGGATGTCAAATAAAGTCTTTGCATGGTGTGGTTCCTATCCAAAAGAAAGAAAAAAAAATAACGAGAAAGAAAAAACATGACAAGATTTCAAAGCACACCCTTAGATAAATAAATGGGCTATAAGCACTGGTTATGAGACAAGAAAGATATGTTATCCATGCCTAAAGATCCCCTTTAACTAAGGTCCTCTCTAACTTTCTACTTCTCTTTTCTTCTTTTATAGAATGGTGGTTGTTTTGTGGGAGCACTCTTATGTCTTGAGGGGATGGATCGGTCTTGGAGTGATGATGCAGAGTCATTGAAAGAGGCTGGTTTTGGTCTGGACTAAGGATGAATCTTCTGAGGTCATTTTAAACACAAAATTCACAAGGGGCTTCTTATTATTCAAGATTCCATTCCACCTTCTGCATCATCCATCTATGCTACCACAACTCACTTCACTGCCAGTTTCTATGTTATGCTTGATGTCTTAGTTTGATGTGTTGGAATTCTTGGATAGATTCTTCTAGGTTGGCCCTTAACTTTTTATGATCATTAAATCAACTATGCGGCCCATGAACTCCTTATTTGAGGTTATGCAAGGGCAAAAAGGGCATGTGCATGCTATGGGAAGGACCCACTTGCATATCTCTAGGTTTGGATAGTTAATTCCCTTACCTTAGACATTGCTACAATCCTATCTTTCACATATTCCGTTATTTATTCTATTATGTGCTCAAAACTTTCATTAAATTCATTCTCCAAAAAATTTTCTCAATTTTCTAAATTTTTTGAGGTTCAAAACCCTCTTCTACTATTCTCATTATGTTCATGGCTTTTTAGGCTTCCATTTGATCCCAATTTTACTCAAAAATTTCTTGTATTTTGGAATTTTGACTAAGTTAATGGTGGTCAATGGCCACGTTGACTAGGCCTAGTCAATGTAGCCGACCTTATTGATTGGGCCTAATTGACTAGGCCTAGTTGACATAAGCCAAAGACTCTATAAATATCATTGAGACTTTGTAATTTCTTGACATTTGCTTCATAACATGAGGGGAGGTTTTGCCATTTTTCAGAGCCGAAAACCTTGCAGAGCCCATAACTTACCAACCATTTGTCCAAATCACTTCGTTCTTTGATCCTACAGTTATCGAAGGTAAGCTTTTCATCATGGGGGCCACAAACCTTAAGGTTTCCAATGAAATTTTTCAAAAAGTTTTCTAACTTCCCCAAAGGGGATAATGAATAAAATAATATGAAACCATTAATTCTTGAGAGTTAGCCCTTCCAACACCTTTCGGAATGACTTATTAACATTTAAATACAAATAAAATAATGATTAAAATTGATTACATTAGCCATAATGACAATTTAGCCAAGTGTAATTGTCCCAAGGCGAAAAGGAATTCCAAATTGTTTCATGTTACACAACAATTACTAACCTGTGGTCATGTTGTGATTATAGATGATGCTAAGACCAAAATGACAGTAGGAGGGAGGACCATCACAACCAAGAGAGAAACAACACAAGACTAGAAGGGGCCAACAAGAATAGCCCCAAGAATAACCAGAAGCAACCCATGCAATAGGATCTCTTTGAGCAGAGCCTAAAGTAGAATCTATTTAATAGATTCCCAAAGAATAAGTTGAAATAAAACAATCATAGTGTGGGGAAGCACCAAGATCCATACCAAGGTTGGAAATCATATTAACACCAGCCTACATCGACACCATCAGGCCCCTTAAAATCCAATGTTCAATTCCCTAGGAATTGAACTTTGGACCATTTTTAGAACATGCTCAAGTAGAAGTGAGAACATAATTGCAAATCTCTCCCATATGGCCAATCATCACTTCCAGTGAGGAGTCGTACATGGAAGAGACATACCTCTTTTGTAACAACAGAAGGGCAAGCTCCACAGTGAAGATTAAGGACATTCAGGTGTCCTACTCAGTTGATGTTATTGAACAAGTTCTTGGGTTACTTGACACAGGGACATGATTGGCAGAGTTGTAAACACAAGCTAACCTTAAGGCCAAAAAGGACTGGACCAACGGTGTTACAGGATTGATCATAAGGAATTTCGTGAACACACTAGCAAAACACATATACTTTAAGATAGCGACCTATCACCTCAATTTGATGATGAGTCCCAACAAGGTGACTACCTTTTTTGCTCGAGCATGCATCACTCTAAGTGGGAGATTTCTGGTGAACCTTCCACAATGAATCTATTGAGAGATCAAGAAGCACTTTAAAGAAAATGAACATGGAAGGAAAACCCTACTTTTTCATGCCTCATCCAAAAAGTTTGCAAAAGGGAAAGGATCATCTACTATGCAAATGACATGATTATGCATGCTCCCATTGCATGTGGTTTGAAATAATAAAGGACAAGACACTTGCCATGTCTAAAGAAGGGGAGCAGTAGCCACCTTCTCCACTGCCTACTCAAGAAACAACGCTAGAGGCCCATATAGCCATTGAATGTTTATGCGAAATCCAAGAGCAACTCTTGCATGAGTAGGAGTAGCATGTAGGAACAAGTGGTGTAGACCTATTTGTATATCGACTTGCAATGAGTCACCTTAATGAGGTGGCTTAGACAATTAGTTAGATGGAAAGAGGTGGGTCAATATTCTCTATCCAATGAATGCAGTTGCCTACAAGATCGAATCCTAGTGCTTGAGAGATGATGATGTCTCTATCTCAACACCATTTATTCCTAGAAATCTCTAGAAATGTCACCTCCTTCTTAGTGTGCTTGGATGAGGGCAAGGGGGCAACTATATTGGTGATGTAGCACCATGGATAAGAGACGACTATTAAAGTTGTTGCTGATTGAATTATAGAAGTGCTTAATGTACTTGTGGCATTTGTACCAAACGTATCTACACTTTAAGATGTGTAGATGTCCATAGGGATCCTTAGTAGAAGACTGAGTGTAGGCCAGCATGAAGAGTTGTTAGACCAACTAGTGGGGAGTAGGAAATTGATTCCAAATATCTTTGATTTTCTAGATAACATCAATGTGACCTAGTTGGAGCTGCTGGAAGCAAAGGACAAGGGCATCATCCTTGTAGGGCAACTTGAAATAGCCCAAGAACAAAACCAATGCTTGCGATGGAAGTTAATAAACTGTATGCTCATTTTGTTGATCTTGCACTCCTCAGCCCAACAATAACAAGAGATGAAGCTTTTCAATAGCTTTAAGAATGACTAAAATAGGTTGAGGAGGAAATGGTAATGACCATCTTCAACTAGTCCATAGTAGAAGTAAAAACCTACTTGGTTCAAATGGACTTGGTCCAAATGCACCAAGAAAATGAATCATTGACCACTAAAAATCATCGCCCATGCAATGTTGATGCACAAAAAAACCAAATGCAAGAATTCATTCATCAACAGCAAGAGTAGCTCACTAGGGTAAACATAGAGTTAAGGAAATTGGTTGTAGAGAATCAAAATCTGTCTATGGAGGAGGTTTGATCCTTACACCAAAAATATGTCATTGAGATTACCACCTAGAAAAATGAGGCTTTGAAATTTGAAAGAGTTAAGAATCACTATAGAGACTAGGTTGGCCTACAGAAGAAAGTGAATGAGAAGCATATTTAAATGGTTAAGACAAAAGTAAATGAGGTCCTCTAGTAACTCCAATAAGGAAGAGAGGTGTGGTAGCCCATCATTGATGGAATAGATGCCTATAACAGAGTAGAGATCCACCTAAAGGAGTTGCAGACTAAAGAAATGATAGAATATATGGAACTAGCCAATCTTCACTATGCAAACCTAGTGATGCTGACTACCAGACAATTGTGGTCAGAACTTGAGAAGTAAGTGACCAGCTCGTACTTACTATACGAGGCCAAGTTCAAGCACCATAAGGACACCAAGCAAAAGCTTAAAACAGCAAATGCCAAACTTGAGGTTCTCAGGGCATGATTCATCGATCAATAATCAACTACTAAGAACCTAGCTAAGAGAATGAATGATTACTAGGAGTTGCAGAACATAATTAGGATGTTCAATATTGAACACAATTCATTGCCTAGTTCATCAATGCCAAGGAGTTATTTCCAACAATTTCATATCCTTGGGATGTGCTTATTCCTGCGCACATTGGCGAAGTTATGTGAATGGTGCACAATCCCAAGAGTAAGGAGGAGAAAATAAAAACATTGCTAGATGCCTTTCACCTCTTGCCAAAAGTTGCAGTAGTAGTAGGACACTAATGATGAGTGGTGAGATACCCCTACACCCAACCATACAAATTACAAGCATTCACGCACGATCTGGTTGAATTCCATGGATGGGACTAGTTGTGGCATCTAGATCGTTATGCCTTGATCATAGTTCGATGTCTTCCCACTTGGACTAGTGGTAGCTTTGTCATGTATGGTTTAGTCTAGAGTGAGGCATGTGATTTTTATTATTTTATATTTTTATTGTGCTACAATTAATAATAGGTTGACACTTAATTTGTAATGAATTCAACTAATCTAATTGCTAAGTAATAAGTATCTGATCCGACTTCCTGTGCACATCCTGAACACATGTAATGCTGCTAGTTTACCAAATGTTAAGCATTACTAGGATTACCAAGAGTCATATGCATGCTCGAAGTGATCATACTTATGTGTTGAATTAATTAACATGCATGAAAATGTAAATATTAACTAAGCTCATGAAAAGTAAATTGCATTGAAAGTAAATCTAATCTAAGTCAAAGTGCTGCAATGAATAAGAATCAATCTCGATTTTATTACCACTCATGGGATATGTCCAGGTACATTGCTAGTTGAATAAGACTTCATACAATTGACTCAGATCCACTTTGTGGACACTCATTAATTATTCTCTAAGATTATAGAATAAAACTGCAAGAATTCGGCTACTCTATTGATAAAACTATGAAAACTACTTGCAAATTGTGTGCCCAAGCACTATATTTATAGGCCAGCCGAAACCCTCCAATATCGAATATTCGACATTGCGTCCTGGCTCCGACATCAAATACTGGACGTCAGGGCCTTGTTATTGAATCCAAGATATCAAAGCCTTGTTATTGGAGCCAAGATATCAAAGCCTTGTTATCAAAGCTAGGATATCAAAGCCTTATTATCAGAGCTAGGATATTGGAGCCTTGTTATTGGAGCTAGGATATCGAAGCCTTGTTATCAGAGCCAAGATATCGAAGCCTTGTTATCAGAGCTAGGATATCAGATCCTTGTTATCAGAGCTAGGAAATTGGAGCCTTATTATTAGAGCCAGGATATCGAAGCCTTGTTATCAGAGCCAAGATATTGAAGCCTTGTTATCAAAGCTAGGATATCAGAGCCTTGCTATCAAAGCTAGGATATTTGAGCCTTGTTATTGGAGCCAAGATATTAGAGCCTTATTATTGGAGCTAGGATATCGAAGCCTTGTTATCAGAGCCTACCAAAAAGTTGAATTTTTATCAGATAACCTAGCCACCTAATGATTCATCAACAACCATTGCCAAATTAGTCACCACACATGCCAAAAGTTGATGAAGGTCCCTCATAACCTCAGGAGCCATCATTGCCTAGGATTGTTTGACCCTCTTCACCAACTTCATGCCATCAAAGGAAGTGCCATCCAATTTTGAAGAGTCATGTCATGGTGTTCAATTTTGTGTCATGAACACCACATTTTTTGTAATGTGTTGGTCTGTACACTCAGGTACTCAATTTTGTCAAGTTAATTTATTAATTTTAGCATCAGTCAATAATCCCATACCTTCCCAATTTTTTAAAGAACTTAAGGATGAGTTTTCATTTAGTCATGGGGGTATGATGGATCATGGATGGCCACGTCAACTAGGCCCCATCGATGCATTGCCTATAGATATGCACTCACTAGCCACATTTATGGCATCAGTGAATCATAGTGTAGCAAAGCTCTTGCATTTTTTTCATTGGAAAGTTAGAATATTTTCCTGAGTGACCGCAGCAAGAGTTGTTGAGTGTACGAATCTTTGTTCATGCATTATTGTACCTAAGCACGATAGTGTGTATAGCAATGAGCTTCTTGATAAACCTTGCAACATTTTGGATGTTTTAGATATTTATTCATGCATTCAATGCTTCTAGTTATTTATTTAATGTTTTCTAATAATTGAGCTAATTAAGCAAGATAAGCTATATAAATTAAATACATAAGTACGACCACTTCAAGTGTAACACGTATTCACTTGGTAATCCCAATAGTGTTATTACTTGGTGCATCTAGTAGCATAGTGCTTGGTAACCCAGCAGTGGATACATGGGTTTAGCATGTGTATGGAAAGTGGGACCAGATGCTTATGTTAGGACCAGTTTGAAACTAGTTAGTTAGTTGATTTAGATTAGTCATTAAATTATTTTATCTCTCTCTCTCCCCAAGCACCAAAGAACATAAGACATAAAATGATAAAAATCATATGCCCTGATTACACTTAACCATATGTTTGTACATCACAAGTGTAATTTGGAAGACAACGAATGACCTTAGGACAAGATTCACTTCATAGGAAGACTAGTGCATTAGAAAGTATAAAGTCCATGGAATTCGATTGGATTGCACATGAATGCTTTGTGATTTGTATGTTTGGGTCTAGGGGTACCTTGCCACTCATCACAAAGTGAGGCATATGATTTTGATGTTGTTTTGGCCTTATGCTACTCCTAATGATAATAAAGAAATCAATTATTTAAACTACTTAACAATGAAAAGTAAAGTCTAAACTAGCCTATGGGTAGTGAGTGTTTGTTCCTAGCTTGCCATACACATCCTAAACCCATGTATTAACTACTGGGATTACCAAGTGCTATGATACTAGGTGAACCAAGTAATAACGCTATTGGGATTACTAAGCCAATACGTGTTTACACTCGAAACTAGTCATGCTCATTATGCTAATGCATTAATGTGTATGGAAACGTAAATATTAACTAAGTACATGGAATATAAATTGCATTAAAAGTAAATTTAATCTAAGTCAAAGTATTGCAATGAATAAGAATCAATCTTGATCTTATTGCTGTTCATGGAATGTGTCCAGGTACATTGCCACTCAAATAAGATGCTATACAATTAACTCAGATCTACACTGTGGCCACTCATTGACTATTTTGTAAGACTATGGAATACAACTCCAAGAGTTCAGCTACTTTATTAATAAAACTTATTCCCAAATTGTGCACCGAAGCACTATATTTATAGGCCAGCACACATCTTATGATATTGAATATCTAACATTGCATCTTGGCCCTTAATATTAGCTATTTGATATCAGAGCTAACAAAAATTAACTATTTATTTAAATAGATGCAATGACATGCATTGAGGCATCTACCTTGACATGGTTGCGTCAACGCAGTCAACCGATTCTTCATCAATAGTCATGACCAAGATCCACTACATCATATCTATGATGATGTAAGTAGAGCTATGATATCATAGATACAATATTGCATCACCTGACTAATATGGTTTTATCATACCCCCACGACTAACTGAAGACTTGTCCTCAAGTTAAAACAAAAGGAGGATAGAGTTCCTTACAAAATTATGAGGTATACTTAGATTTCAACATGACTACCTATATACATTGCTAACTTGAATTGAATACTGAATTGTGGTTCGAGCAGTGCTTACAAAATTATCATCTATTGCATGATTGAAAAAATTTTGACAAATCGAAACATCAAAATAAAAAAAATGAGAATGCTTGATATAGCCTCATGTCCTTGGTGGTGGTGGCTCCTCCATCGGCTTCTTTCCTTTATCATCGAGCTTTGGGATTTGATATTTATTAAGTAACACCCAAAGTTTTTCTTCTTCCAATCTAGGATCATCCATTGTCTAGGCAAATTTTTCTATGTTTTCTGACATCAATACTTCCCATGAACATGACAGTTGTGAAAACATTTTTTTTGCTTTCATGTACCAAGCTATAAATTGTTGTCTTTCCTCTTCAAATGCCCTGGCCACTTTCTGTAGTTCTTGATAATTTATCATTCTATGCATTAGCTTTGCTACTACATCCTTCTAATCTTGGTAGCTAACTTCGACCACTTTGAGCTCAAAGTTTGCAATATATAATTTTTGTTGTGCATCCTTCCTATCTGCAAACTCTTTCTCATATAATGCATAGGTCATGGCTGCTTGCTACTCTAGTTCATTTCTAGGCCTTCTTGCTGTGAGCATGGTTAGATTAGCATACCAAAGATTTACTAATCCCATGTACTCTATAAGGTCTTCAATCTACATGTTCTTATTCCTCACTTCAAGTTTGTGGACATGGACAAGACTATCTAGGATCAGTTGCCAATTAGGTGTCTACGTGATGATGGAGCTAATTTTGGCTTTAGCCAATTGGATTTGTTTTTCTTTAATTTTTTTGCACATGCCCACCTAGTCTTTTAAGTATTCTTTGAGCCTCTCATGCTTCTTGACCTCATTCTATCATGCGTTAATATCAATTACTAATTTTTGGTGGATAGCGTGAACTGCTTCCATTGATATGGTTCTATTCTCTCTAATTAATTTTCTCATATCATGGTTGACTCTCAGGAATTGTTTTCTTAACTAATGAATACTCTCTTTAAGTACATTCTTTTTCTTTTCTATATCAATCATCCTAGTATTTTCAGCAGTAATTATTTTATTTTCCTCTTCAAGGGTAGTTATTGTTTTGACATGTGCATACATTTGTGCTTCTACCACATATGCTTTCCATGTTGCTTTTTCCTTTTCCATTTCTACTCAGATATTTAGGGCTATAAGCTAGGCCACTTATTCTATTCAGAATTTATCAAGTTGGTCTAATGCTATGTATTATGTAAGGTCTCTCCTTCCTAGTCTTAAGGTTATCAATTTAGCTTGCAACCTCTACACTTCCTTCTTTGCATGTTCAGCTTTGGTGTTAGCCATGACAAGCTTACCCTTTGTTGAAATCAGATCTAAGTAGATTGTAGTGATATTGTTGGGGATATCAAAAAGATTTTGCATTACTTGGCCTATCTACAATAGTCAATCCAAGATATCTTCATGTTTGCTAGAGGCATGGATGTACCAACTATTGTTTCAACATACATAGCTCTAGTAATATCAATTGATGGCACAATGAAAACATTGAATGATTTTTGTATGTGATTCATGATCACCTCTACTACTCTTGTTGCATTGCAGTGTTGCATCATCACAGCCGTGGCTCCTTCTCTTGTTTCCAACATGACTTGAAAAGATGCAGTGTTCCTTAAGATTTGTTATACCTAGTCTTCATCTTCTTTTGCCTGTAATGAGACTTGACCACTAGCGAGCCCTATTGATATAGTAGGCCTTACATAATTGTCTCTTACTTTATATAGTGCAAAACCTTCCTTAGTTTCCCAACTCATGGTTTTAACAATATGTTGTAAATGGCTCATGAAAGGTTAGTAGCCCTATTGTGTTGGTGAAGCACTCAATCTAGGTCTATTATTGGCTGGCATTGATCCATTGGGTCCTACTTGTTTTTGTCCCATGGCTAGAATGTTGCCTACTGGTATTGATCCTACTACTCCCTCAATGCCTACTAGCTTTTCCAGTTGATCTTTTTTTAGAGGCACTGGCTTAGACATTTCAGCAGAAGATGCATTCTGGGCCTTGCGTAAGACATCATTTGTATAATCCAAAATCTTAGATTAATTGCATAACCTTTTAATAAGGTAAGGGAATGGAAAATTTTGCTTCCCTACTTTGTTTTTCTTCAAGTCTCCTTTGGATTTATAAAAATAATAAATGAGTCAAATTTGTATTAAATTTCCCCATAAGAATAGTACATCCTCTTACAACATAGGAGGAAACTTTGTTCAATCTCTTAGTGAAAAAAATATGGTAGGTTCCTACCTTGAAGTATATTTTCTCCTTAGCAAACCATTCATTACATTTTTTATTTGCCTTGTCATATGCCCTTTATAGTCATAACTTCTTTGCTTGTGTATCAGATATATAGATATCTATGAAATGTTTGCTCTAAAATTAGGAATGTTAAGTGCCTTTGTAATTACTTCAATTGAATAAGGCACAGAGATTCTTTCAATTTTTACTATGGCATCATCTTGCTTATTTGTCCAAAATTGGTACACTTCTCCTAGGTACCATTCTTCACTGCATGATAGAGTTGGCCACAGAGGTGAGGCTTGTAGTTGTTCTTGGACATTGATAGGTGTGAATTTCATGAATTGTCCAAAGTTGAGTTTCACAATAACTGTGGACATAATTGATTTTTCCTAAATGCCCTAGAGACATTTTTCCAACAGCGTGAGATGTTGTTCTTACTTTGGAGCTAGTGGTGCTTCAACCTCAACCTACGTAGAGTGTTTTGTTACAAGTGTTTGCTTATGGATGCTAAAAGATTGAGGCTCCTACTTTGCTTGTGGAGTTTGTTCTCCAACTTATCTTCTAGCTCTACCTCTTGGTCTTTTACTTCCTTGTTATGAGGGTCTTCGTTCTGTGGATCTTTTAGGAGCTATCTACAATCATCAAAGATTTGTTTAAGATAACCCAAGGATTTAAAATAGATTTTTAATAGTTGATAGTCCTTCATTAGGTTCTAAAATTTAATCACAAGTTTATCCTTATTCTTACTTATAGCTCTTATTATGATTGTAAAGTTAGAAAAATTTTGAAAATTTTAAAAAGAAACCCTTATTCATTGTTCTTTTGATTATCAATACCTATCATAGTTATTATAACTAGGAAAATTGATTAGGTGTATTAGCTTTTATTTAGTTAACTTGGTCAAAATATGCTTATTTGTTCTTATTCTTACCCTTAATATACTCTTTTGATGTTAGAGAAATTTGACCCAATTTAACTTTTTTACACATAGAACTCTCCCCCATGACTAAGTTGGTTACTTTGGGATTAAGAAGGTTTAAAAATCATGCAAGTTAGAGCTACGGTGAGAGAGTTATGGTGCTTAGAAGTTTGGCTACCAAAGGGTTAGAAAATAAGCATGAACTCCCCTTACTAGAAATGTGGAAAATGAAAAATTTCCTAAATCCTATGCTTTTATATAGATGGTTTGTGTTAGATACATTGTAGCTATGACATCATCATCAAAAATTTTGGATTTTGAATGATTTTTGTTGGAAAAATTAGGATAAATGGATAGTTTGGAAGATGTAGAAGTGGTATGAAGGTTGTTTGATCATAGATCATGTGCAAAATATGAAAATTTTGGTAGTGAAAGTTTGTGAAAGAAGGAATCTTTGGCAAAGAAAGTCAATGAGATATATAGGAGATGGTAGTAGGCATTGCCAAAAGTATGATCAGTTCTGAGAATGTAGGAAAGTGAAAATTGCTAGTTTAAGTGTCTTGAAAGCATAAGATGATCTAGCATTGGTCATTAGGCATGAAGGATAAGAGTTATACAAGTGGGTCCTCCCCAAAATAGGCTTTAGTCCTTAGTGCCCTTGCACAACCATGCCTACAAGTGTTTATACAAAACATACCTATCTTGTAAAATGCACATGTTAGTATTTCCTAAATGAGAAAATAATACTATATTATACAAAAGCATTGAATTTTGATTATATATAATAGTGAGGATGAATGAAAGTAGAAGGGATTACAAAAATTGGAATATGGGGTGTCTTACCATAGGCATAATGGATTCTTGTGTGTGATATATGGTTAGAGTAATCATTAGCCTCTCTATTGAAGATCCAAACCAAGTCCATACCACTTACGAGTGACATTGCATTGCATCATCCCAAAAATATCAACCACAAGACTACCATTACTGTAAAAAATATTAACTCTTGACAATGAAATTCAAGGAAGTAGGTTATTACTAGTACATTTTTATTTTTTAAAAAAATTTCTGAGAAGCCACCCACCTTCAAGCATGGGTAATATGTCTTTCTAGTGGGACCCCCAAAAAATTTTATTTTATGCATTTATTATATTTTTATTGTGTCAACTTTAGTAGAGGACTACCTTCAGGCATAGGTAACATGTCTTTCCAATGACATGATAAGGTAGCACTTAATTTAGACATACTTCCATTGTTTGTTATAACACAAGTAAATAATACAACTTACCAATAAGATAAGACTTATAGTGGTAGCCATAGAGAACCCACAAATCCCCTTGATGTCACACCCATTTCATTTCTACTTGGTTCTTCACTTTTCTATCTAGGCATAATGATCATAAGTTTATTTTAGTTTTATTATGGAAAGAATATAATTATGGTCATGGTAACAACCTCTTATTATTAGAAATGAGTGGATGGATGATGTGGTCTCACTATATACAAAATTAATCCTTCAATGATTTGATAATATAGGGTTAAATTCACATTATTGGAAGTACATCTTGATTTATTCCTTTGCACGTTATTAGAAAAATCAACAAAAATATGTACAAGAAAGATGATGAAAAGTTATAAAAAAACTTGAAAATAGAAAAGATCAAAAATTATTAAAGAGTGAAAATTGATTCAAGAAAGAAAAAGAATATAAAAGAATAGAAAAATTAGTAAGAAATAGAAAAAGATAAAAAGTAGAAAAGTGTTAAAAGAAAATTCATGCCTACGTGTCAAGTTTGATATTGTTGTGACTATTTTGAGAAGTGAATATTTAAAATATCAAAAAAATGGTAGCTTGCCTAGTAGAGAGGGTAGAGTCTTTAAAAGAGTAGAAAAAATCATGATATGGCTTGACTTGTTGAACATTGTCAAGGATCGACTTTTATGGGTTGGTTGGGTGATAGATTTGCATCACTCCAAATTGGTATGTTGCATGGATGATATAGGATCATTCCCATAAGGTTTGGAACTTGGCCTTTTGTGGAATATGACTAGGATTGTAACAGGGGAATTTATCACTTGGCTAAATTGACACTTGTCTTATTTTGTGTTATGCCTACATTTAGAGTATTTCTTATAAACCTCATTACTCATCAAAGCCACAAGTCTATTTTCATCTAGAAGATTAAGATTCATGAGATGTTCCTTTAGAGCTAAGTTTAAGTCTAGGTCAAGTACACTAGCAGTGGCTAAAGTTTGTAGCTCTGCTTGGATTAGTAGTATAGGAAGTTTTTCATAGACTAGTTCATAGGATGAATATCCTATCAGAAGTTTCCACATGGACCTATGTGCCCATAGAGCATCATTAAGTTTAGTGCTCCAACACTTCCTATATCAACTAATTGTTCTCATGAATATTCTTGTGATTTTTTGGTTAGTCACTTCAACTTGACCATTTGCTTGGGGATGATATGGTGGAGTCCATTTGTGATTCACCCCAAGTTGTTACATTAGCTTTTTGAATGTAGCTCCTATAAAATAAGTCTCGTTATTTGATATTGAAACACCACAAAAATTTCAGCAACACTTCTAGACAACTTCAGAACCTCTAAAACGGCTTCAAGCAGCCCACCATGGAGCAAGCAAGGTCCCCTTGGGGCCCACAGATCACGACGGCAAGTGTCAGTGTCAAGAATCATCAGTTTCAAGGTCAAAAAGTGCAATTTTGGCTAAGTACATTGTGCAGACGTTGCACAGCGTAAGGATCAGCGTCACCAATTTTTAGAGCCCCAAAACTAAGCCAAAATGATTTGATTTTAAGTCCACTATTGATAACTATGGGTCCCAACCTTCATAAATTCCAGATTTCAGCCCAAAATTGCAAGTTTTGGAGGTCACACTACAGGTCACACTACAAGTCACACTGGATGCTAGACAAGCGAGGCGGTGTTAATCCTTCTTGATTTTCTTTTTCAAGAAATCTATAAAATGGCAAAGGGATATGAAAGCCCATGCAAAATCAAGCCAAATATTCAGCAAAAATAAAAAGAAATATAATTTTTCCAAGCGGGCCAGAGTTAGAGCTAATCTTTTTAAATTTTTTAAAATTTTTTATTTATTTATTTTTTATCGCTTGAGGGCTTGTATTTCTAATTCTTATTTTTTTTATGGGCTTGAATGACCCACAAATTGTAAAATACATTGAACCTGGTCAAAGCAAAACCCTAGCCAAAACCCTAGCCCAACCCTATAAATACCCCATCAATTGACACAAATTGGGAGGAGGCAAGAAGAAGAAAGCAAGAACAAAGACAAAGAAGCAAAAGAACAAAGAGGCAAAGAAAAGCAAAGGCAAAAGCGACGAGAGAGAGAAGAAGATTGAAAGAGGCAAAGATTGGAGAAATTGGTGATGCACATCCGATTTTTGGCTTCCGATTTCTTCTCACATTAATCACATTTCGTCGTCACATCATTGTGTCACATCATTCCGGGGCTAGGCTTTTGACTTGCCGTCCACACTTGTGCAACTACGCTTTGACCGGTGCATATTCTTGTTTAAAAACAATACAATACAATTTCATTTTTGCCTCTCATTTACATTATTTACTGCAGTTTATCTTCTGTTTACAATATAACTTTGTTTACGCTTTATTCATAATTCAGTACACTTTATTTACATTTCGTATCGTTGTTCATATTCCGTTTACACCGTTTACGATAACCCAAGCGCTAGCCATAGCTTACGCTTGGGGAAGTCCTTGGTTGATTTGCGTGCGAACCATCCAAGGCACTCTGCCTTCGTTCCTTTTTCCAGCTTGCCCTCAAGCGAAGGTAGGGTTGGCTGTGGCTGCCCAACGATCTCTCGGTGTCTGTTTCCCTTCCAGCCTTACACCGACGATTTAGGTCAGTACAGTTTTTGGCGCTAGAAGGAGGGCCACTTTCTTGTTATTAATCAAAGCCTCACTACCTATCAAAACTCCATTCATCTATCCCAGTCCATTCACATTTATCATGGAATCTTCCCAAGTCAACCCAGTAACACTACCAATTGCTTCAAACCCTATGACTGCTACGGAATCCATAACCGTCACTGAACACATAAATCCTCAAGGCCCTACACGCCAATCCCTCAGGCTACAAGGCAAAGGCCCCATTCATGCAACTCTTACACCTGAACAATATAATTTTATCTGTGTTAAGATCCAAGCCAACCTACCCATTGATCGTATGGAGAGGGAAGCTAAGCGAGAATATGAATTCATCCACAAAGGAGGACATGAGTTTATCCCTTCAGCTTTTGACATAATCCCACTATCTGAAAACCATCATAAACTCATATCCCAACTTCTCATGGTTAAAAATCAAGCCTTACAACTACCTCCCATAGAGCCTCAAGATGAAGAAGATGACTTTGCAGCCCAATCTGAACATGGAGAATCATACCATACTGTTAGCCCCCATGCCCACACAAACCTATTATCCCATCCTTTCCTAGAAGAAAATATGTTTCCTTCTTCATCCACAAACATTCAAGCACATGTTCCCCATTCCATCCCTATCTTCTCCGTGCTCAATAACATTCACTCTGATGCATCCACTTCCATAATTCCTCCACCAGCACAGTCTCAACAACTCCCCCAAACCAACGTAGGGTCAATCCCCCAACCTCAAGTAGTTGGAATACCATCAGTCATACCAGCTTCCACATCCACCCATTACATACCCCAGATGCAAATTCATAGGGCACCATTGATTACTCCTACCCAACATGTTCAAGGTGTTACCTCACAACCTATGGCTGGGCAGTGGGTTCCACTAGTAGTCTCAGTCCCGAATACCATCCCACCACAACAAATGTTAGCCCAACAACCTGCTTTTCCACAAACAATGCAACAATTAAACCATTATCATCCACAATCAACTCAATCCATTGGTTTGCCTACCGCCCAAGAATGGGCAGACACACAAAAAATGATGCACTCGTTGGCAGAAGAATTAAAACGCCTTAAAACTTTCAACAATGAGGAAGTCAAGGTACTAGATTTCTATCAAGATGACCCAATTGACCCCTCAGTTCCACCCTTGACCTTGCCAAAAGGAGTCTCATTACCTCAACTGACCAAGTACAATGGAGAAGGGGACCCAAATGCCCACCTAGTGACATTTAGAACCGAAAGCCTTTTACTTCAAGCATGGCCCCATGTAATCTTGCGAGTGTTTGCAATGTCCTTAACCGGAAAAGCCTTAGACTGGTACCGATCTCTACCCCGTAGCTCCATATCTTCTTTAGAGAATTTGTTGCATCAATTTGTCACCCGTTTCAAATACAATCTGAAACCTGAAGCCACATTAGATAGCTTGATTCAAATTAAACAAGCGCCATTAGAGCCAGCACAGAAATTTATCCAAAGGTGGAGTGCAGCCTTAAACGAACTTCATGAACCTATCCCCGAAACATATTTACTCACTATCCTTAAGTCAGCCGTGAATGACTTTATTAAGTCAAAACTTTACTACCTAAAAGCCCGCACATTGAGCCAAGCATTTGTACAAATCAAAGACATAGAAGAAGCGGCACAAACAAGTAATGACCCAGCCTACTCAACCTTTAGAAGCCAACACATAAGGAAAGATAAACCCAAAACAATGGTAGCAGCAGTGGCTGAGGGAAAACAACCCACTATCCTAAACAACTATGAAAGAACAGCACCCACTCATACACCTGAAAGCTCCTCAAATAGAAATAACAACATAGGTCATGCACGTACCTTCGAAAGAAAAGACCCTACTCAGTACACACCATTGCCCATGAAGCCTTCACAAATGCTTGATCAACTTCTAAAGGCTGGGTTAATTCAACATAAACAAATGTCTCCTGCGGCCTCACAAAGACATGATCGCTTTTGCGAATTGGCCAAAAATCCAGCCTTAGCAACACCCAACGAACCCCCTATCCCAAAAGGCTTTAGGTTGGATAGGTTTTGTGAGTATCATCAACGGTGTGGTCATGGGACTGATTACTGCTATGCATTGAAGCAAGACATACAACGCATGATAGATGGGGGTGAAGTAGCATTCGACGAGACAAACCCAGTAAGGCCCCAAAATCAATCCATGGGGGTCTATAAAGATCCTCTCAATACCAAAATCAACGATGCCCCATATGTGATTAATACTATCCATATGGAAAACAGACAAGACGTCCTGCAAAAACCTTTTGTGATCCGTGTGCCTCCCAGTAAGGCAAGGATTCCCCTAGCCTCCACAAACAAGAGGCCTCCCTTTGTTATCAAGGTACCACCCCAGGCACCCACAACACCCTTTGTGGTCAAGGCTCCACAGACATCGTCCGCTAAGACGTTAAACTGGCATGATGCAGCAACAAAAACCGCTAAGCAACCTTTCGTCATAAGAGTGCCACAACGAGATGACCCCTCACCTACCCAAAGCCCAATAGTGGACAACATCTCGATCCCTCCTCCTCCAAGGGTTGACCCCACTAGCAACCCGACTAGGCCCACCAAATGGGAACGTAAGCACCTCACAACTCCCATGACCGAAGCAAAGGCCACAACTAGCAAACAACAACTGAACACTGGGGCCCCTACCCCCAAGCAAACCAAGCCTAAGTCCCCCTCCCGAGAGGTCTATCTCTCAAGCTTCACGGAGGAAGTTAAAACCAACACAATAGCTAATGACAAGGACTTCGTAGCTGCACTAACCCAAGTAAAACAAGCACTAAAACAGAAGAACACAACGATGAGTTTGTACGATCTGGTCATGACTTCAGCCACTCACCGCAAAGCCTTGGCTCAAACATTAGCATCCATTCCTATTACAGAGGACATCCCCGCAAACGAAGAATCCATCTGTGCAACGATTTCGCAACACACACCACAAGGATTGGGTTCAAATACCTTAGCCTTTCATGATGATGCAGTTAAAGTTAACCCTGAACGAGGGGAAGTCACAACAGCTCCACTATCCATTAGCATTCGTGTTGGGTAGTGCACCATCCGCAGAGTGCATGTTGATGATGGTGCAGCAACGAACGTAGTCCTGTACTCTGTCATCGACAAGCTAGGCCTGGCAGATGAAATCAGGCCAAACAAAACCACATGTCTAAAATCCTTCAATGAATCACATGTCAGGGTTAAGGGTACAATCAACTTAGCCTTTGTAGCAGGAGAGCAATTTCCCACTAGCGCAGATTTCACTGTCATAGAGGAGATGCCAGGTTTCAACATGATTCTAGGTAGGCCTTGGCTAGCTCAACTAAGGGCCATCTCCTCTCCCATCCATCAAGAAATCCACCTTCCATACGAAGGTGGTCAAGTTATCATCCATGGTGATAACGTTTCCTCTTCGACTATCCACGACATAGACATTGTGCAAGTTTTGGAAGAAGAGTTTCTTAATGATACACCTATGACAACCAACACAACCCTTAAGGCTAACACACCCAAATGAGTGGTTGAAGCTGACAACTCCCCAAAGGATCCTAAACCTTGCATGCTCCCTAATCCATGCCTAGTTAGGAAGCAACTACATGACCAAGACTCTCCCTTGGCTGAAAATGTGCTTGATGCTTGCCTACCTTCTGCCTACCCCTCTTACATGCATTTTTTGACTTTTGTTTACATTGCACTAGCCTATGCGTTTACATTTTGCTCACTCACTTAGATCATGCGTTTTTCTTTGTTTACACATTTGTCAACTTAGTTCACACATTGCATTTGAAAAACATCAAACAGAAAAACATAAAAACATAAAACTACAAAATCACATGGCCCAAAAGGCCTTAAACTAGCATACGGCTTGGAATGGCATAAAACTATCACTTTTTGCATTGCTTTTCTTTCATTCATATATTCCAAATCTATGTACAGCAGGTGTTGCTTGATGTTGTTTTCTTCCTAGTTGATTTTTGCAGGATCTCGCAAGGACACCGCATGACCATGCATGCAGCATCACACTTTACATAAGCAAGGTAAGCATTAGTCCGCTATGACTATAAACTAGCAATGCACCGTCTGCTACGACGCTAAACTAGCACTGTCCAAGGGGTTCTGACGTGAAACTAATCCACAACAGTCCGCTAAGACTATAAACTAGTGACATCATTGATGATCAGGTAAAATTTGAAAAGATCTATTGCTGCAGTTGGCTATTCCTGTTCCACAAAGACTTGTTGCATAATTCATCCCATGGGGCCTAATGAAACTGATGCTGTTCATGATTCTGTTTGCTTTGAAAGCTGCACGTGGTGACTCCATCTCCTTGTTTAAAGTGTTTAGCTGACTGTTTCATTTGTGATTTTCTTGTCTTCTTGGAGTTGTGTTTGCAGGATGACACTTCTGAGGCGTTCGTGCATAGATTCACTTCATCATGACAACAAGGTATCACATTTTTCCTGATGCACGCGACTGGGTTAATCAATCCGTTCATAAGTACATTCCCGATTCCCGATGCATTCCCCGTTTCCCAATCATGCTCCCTTATCCTATTCGATTACACTCCTCCTTGATACATTCCACTCATCTCAAAACTCTTGGTACACTGTTGCACACTGTAGCTCTCTAAGCAGTTGCGATGCAAAACACAATACATAGTACATGATGCAAAATGCAAGTGCTCAAAAACAAGCACAGCACAAAAAGCAAGCTCTTTCAAAAAGACCAAAAAATAAAAGAAAGAAAAACAAAAGATAAAAAGAAAACAAAAAAAATGGTCAAAGAGAAAAATGCATGGAAAAGGTCTTCAAGACCCCATTGACATCATAAACAAAAGACTATTGGCCATTCTCATACAAGCCCCAAGCGAGAAGGCAATTGTCTTGAAAAACAGTTACACTTGTGTCTCAAAGAGACCATGTTACACATCATCACGTGGCTTTGGCTGTTTACAACGGGCCCCGCAAATACTTTATAAAAGTCCCGTTTCTCCAAAGAACGCACCTCATATGTCTTGGTTCCGAGTCTACTAAACACCCGGCTGTTGACAAGGACCAATGACAGAACTTGTGCACAAGAGAACATTCCTCTCCTACAAATCCTAGCAAAAATCATCTCCCTTAACCTCCTGGCTTCCCCGGTTACAGTCAATTCCCTTACATCTTGAACCACATTCCCCTCAATCCTATGTACTTTTGAAAACGGTGCAATAATATCCAGCCAAAGGCTAATGGTTAATGTTTGATGCTTTGTTTTTTCATGGTGTTTGCACTTCTTTGTCGACGCCTCTCGGGTGAATTCCTCCAGACGTCAACAAAGAGGGGCCAATGAAACACCACAAAAATTTTAGCAACACTTCTAGACAACTTCAGAACCTCTAAAACAGCTTCAAGCAGCCCACCATGGAGCAAGCAAGGTCCCCTTGGGGCCCACAGATCACGACGGAAAGTGTCAGTGTCAAGAATCATCAGTTTCAAGGTCAAAAAGTGCAATTTTGGCTAAGTACATTGTGCAGACGTTGCACAGCGTAAGGATCAGCGTCACCAACTTTTGGAGCCCCGAAATTCAGTCAAAATAGGCCAAAATCGAGCGTCATAGGACCCCCCATGACCTTCACCAAGGTCCCTAGTAGCTCCCAGCCTCCAAAAAATCAAGATTTGGGCCTCAAATGTGCCATTTTGACTTGGTGATGCTGGGGTTACTTTTTCAGAGGCTGCACAGCGTAAGGATCAGTGTCACCAATTTTTAGAGCCCCAAAACTAAGCCAAAATGATTTGATTTTAAGTCCACTATTGATAACTATGGGTCCCAACCTTCATAAATTCCAGATTTCAGCCCAAAATTGCAAGTTTTGGAGGTCACACTATAGGTCACACTACAAGTCACGTTGGATGCTAGACAAGCGAGGCGGTGTTAATCCTTCTTGATTTTCTTTTTCAAGAAATCTATAAAATGGCAAAGGGATATGAAAGCCCATGCAAAATCAAGCCAAATATTCAGCAAAAATAAAAAGAAATATAATTTTTCCAAGCGGGCCAGAGTTAGAGCTAATCTTTTTAAATTTTTTAAAATTTTTTATTTATTTATTTTTTATCGCTTAAGGGCTTGTATTTCTAATTCTTATTTTTTTTATGGGCTTGAATGACCCACAAATTGTAAAATACATTGAACCTAGTCAAAGCAAAACCCTAGCCAAAACCCTAGCCCAACCCTATAAATACCCCATCAATTCACACAAATTGGGAGGAGGCAAGAAGAAGAAAGCAAGAACAAAGACAAAGAAGCAAAAGAACAAAGAGGCAAAGAAAAGCAAAGGCAAAAGCGACGAGAGAGAGAAGAAGATTGAAAGAGGCAAAGATTGGAGAAATTGGTGATGCACATCCGATTTTTGGCTTCCGATTTCTTCTCACATTAATCACATTTCGTCATCACATCATTGTGTCACATCATTCCGGGGCTAGGCGTTTAACTTGCCGTCCACACTTGTGCAACTACGCTTTGACCGGTGCATATTCTTGTTTAAAAACAATACAATACAATTTCATTTTTGCCTCTCATTTACATTATTTACTGCAGTTTATCTTCTGTTTACAATATAACTTTGTTTACGCTTTATTCATAATTCAGTACACTTTATTTACATTTCGTATCGTTGTTCATATTCCGTTTACACCGTTTACGATAACCCAAGCGCTAGCCATAGCTTACGCTTGGGGAAGTCCTTGGTTGATTTGCGTGCGAACCATCCAAGGCACTCTACCTTCGTTCCCTTTTCCAGCTTGCCCTCAAGCGAAGGTAGAGTCAACTGTGGCTGTCCAACGATCTCTCGGTGTCTGTTTCCCTTCCAGCCTTACACCGACAATTTAGGTCAGTACAGATATGAGCATGCATTGCACTCCAAATCTATTCACCATGTGTTGTTAAAAGAAATTAGTTGCTGTTTTACTTGTACAATCCTTGAATACAGTTGCTCATGTCCACTTTGTACAATAATCAACTATCACTATAATGTATGATTTCCCATTGGACATTGGAATCATGGATCCCATAAGATCGATTCCACAAATATCAAATGGTTCCAATAACTATATCCATTGTTGGGACCTTCATTTCTAATTGTTATTCTTCCATCATGTTAACGCCACTCACAAGATTGGGTGAACTGGTATGCATATCTAAATATGGTAGACTAGAAGTAGCTTGCCATCAACATTTTAAGTGTTTTCCTTCATCCTGCATAGTAACCACCACATGATCCTTCATGTGCATCTTGTAAGGTTCTTTGCTAGTCTTCTTCAAGAACACATCATATAATTAGTCCTTCAATCTAGATCTTGTAAAAGTTCTTATTAATTTTCATATACTATTTAGCTCGATGGAGGAATTGCTCCTTTTATCTCTTGTCCCATTCAATAGGAAGTTTTTGTGTAGTAAGATATATTACATAATCAAAGATCCATGAATTCTCTATTGAGGCAATAGCCATTACTATTCTTGTGAATAGATTTTCATCAAGAAATTGGTCTAATAATGGTTCATCATTATCTTAAGGTTCTCATTATAGTTTGGATAGATGATTAGCTATGAGGTTTTTTCCATAACCTCATTTTATGTAGTGGTGTAATTAAATTGTGCACTAGTGATGCTTCAACTAGTGCAGTGTATGTAATAGGATCATTTTTGATGATCTAGCTAAGTAAGTAATGCTTCTAGTGCTTAGTTTGAAGCATTTGTTATTATGTGAAAATTTTTGGACCAATTTAGAGCTCAAAAGATTGGTGTTTTGATTATTTCTATTTTAATGTCTTGAATTCCTTCTCACATAGTTTTGTCTAGTGAAATGGTGCATCTTTCTTTGTGAGTTCTACTAGTGGTTTTGCAATTTTTGAGAAATTTTTAGTAAATCTTCTATAATATCCTATATGGCCAATGAATGATTTGACATTAATAATGGTTTATGGCCTCTAAGTGATGTTTGGGATGACTATAATATTCTCTAAATCTACCTATATTCCCTTGTGAGATACTCTATATCTCAAAACTATACCATCTTGAATCATTAAATGGCTTTTCTACCTATTAAGATTTAGATTGGTTTCCATACATCTCTTCAATACTTGTTTAAAATCTAGCCCATATGTGGAGAAGTAATCCATAAAGACTTCAACTCCATTGCCAATTTTCTTTTAGAAGATGCTAAGTACAAGTCTCTGAAATGTAGCGAGTGCATTACACAAATCAAGGGGCATCTTCTTGTATGCAAATTTCCCCCAGGGATTGGTGAACATGGTCTTTTCTTGGTCTTCTAGTGCAATGCAGATTTAATTGTACTCACTATAGCCATCTAGAAAGCTGTAATATTGGTGTCCTACTATAGAATCCAAGACTTGGTCAACGAATGGTAGAGAAAAATGGTCCTGGAATGTTAGCATGTTTAGCAATCTGAAATCAATACAAATCCTCTACTTGCCATCCTTCTTTGGTACAATGACTAATCCCATTATATAAATCCTGCTATTGGATATTGGATATATAAATCCTGCTTTCAACAATTTTTCTAACTCTTATTTGACAACTTCTTTAATTTTTGGGTTTAATATTCTTTGAGGCTAGTGGTGTGGTTTGACAGCTGGATTTATATAAATTTGATGTTGGCATATACATGGATCAATTCTAGTGATCTCATTATAAGACCATGAAAATGTAGGCAACCATTTATTTTTCACTTATAATAGTTTTTTCTTTTGTTCCTTACCAAGTTTGACATTTATAATGACTAATTTCTTATTATTTAGAAAAGCATATTCAAGTGTATTTGGTAGGGTTTTCAGTTCTAAGGGTTCTATTTCATGTATCTCTTATATCTCTAGTCTTCCCCATTCAATATATTCTTCTTGAAAAGATTGATATAAGGAGGTTGTCCCTTGAACTATTCAAACTTATACTTGTAGGTTCCATGCATATATTGGATTTTGTCTCCTGTTTAGGTATCAACCACTAGGTGCTTTCTTGTTGGGTGGTTGCTATATACAAACACTGTTGTATACACATATCTTCTATACATCTATTGCATGTTGTGATGGTGCTATTCGTTATGGCCCAAATTTTCTTCACACAATTGCACTCATTATCACTGTATGTGATACATGGAACTCAGCATCTCTATATGATTTTGACTTCATCTTCCTTGGATATTTTCAAGGTCAAATCTCTAATTCCTAGCTTAGCATCCATAGTTCTAAGCCATGCTCTTCTTATAATTATAGGAAATTCTCCTTTGTTCTTCCCCACATGTAAAACTAAGAAGTCAGCAAAGTAGGATCAACCACTTATTGTGGTCATGACATCGTCCATCTATTTGAGTGGAATGACAATTGACTGATCCAGAAGGTCTAGTCAAATGTTACATTTTTTTAGTGGAGGAAGATTTTAGGCTTTATACATATAATGTAAAATTATGTTTACTCTTGATCCAAAATCTAGTAGAGCCTTGCAAGGTTTATGTCTTGATATCTAGAGATATACTAAGGGACTTTTAGGATTTGTTCTCTTTTTGGAAAATTCTTTTGCTTTAATCTAATGCATTATAGTTTGAGTGAGCATGAAAATGGTTATATTTGGATTTGCATCATGTAGAAGCATAGTGTTCCCTTGAGGAGTATGGGTAGATGGGATGGATGTAGGTGAAGTTCCCATCCTTTAAACCCTTATTGGACTTGTTTTGAAAAATGGACATTTCTTGGATCTAGATTCATTTACCACCACATCCTCTTGGGTATTGACTACCGTAGTAGCACTCTTTTTTTGCAATTGTGTTGGAAGTTTTCCTTACATTACCATTGGTAACATTGATGTTAGAGAGTTAGGAGTTGGGATTGATGAACTAGCTATTGGCTAGTGTGCATAAGAATTGGAATTCATTAATAAAGTAGTGGGTCTACAATATTCTAGTGGATAGTAATGAGAAGAGGTGTAGACTAAAGCATTCCCTAGAGAGATTGAACATTGAATGCAATATCCATAAAGATCTAGTTGCCTATATGAATATTGCTACCTTGGCTATGGCATCCTACACACTTGTGGTTGTTACCACTATTGTTGATATTGCTGTTGTGGTTGATGATAGGCTTTGCTTGGATAATATGATGGTTGGTAAGGTTGTCAAAAGTTACCTTGTGGGTAAGGTAATTGTCTTGGCATCTGTTTCTTGAAAAATCTTGGCTTAAGCACATATGCCCTAGGCTCTTGTAAGTGGGCCATAAAAGGGCAACATCCCTTAGGATGTTCATAGTGGCACACCTTGCATCCTTCTTCATCTTCCAATTTGAAGTCCATTAATTCTTCAATTATAGCAAATTATCCTTTATGTTTGTAGTTCTCTCATCCATTATCTCTTCTTTTCTTCATTTCTTTATTTTTGTTTAGAGCTTGTTCAGTCTCTTCCTCTACTATCATGAATGTAGTAACAAAACTTTCATCCATGAAATCCCACATTTTTTTTACCTTTGTTGCAATGTCATTGAATAATTTTTGGATGGGTAGAGTCTTCTTTTGGATGGCATCCTTCAAAGTTTCTTTTTCTTATCTTTTTTACATTGTCACATCCCCTTTTCTTATTGTGGGATCTTGATTGTACTCCTTTGCTGATTCTCTTATTTTTAATTCTCCTTCCTCTTTGGCGACCTAGTCTATTAGTCTTTGGATTTGATGGACTATCATTTTAGATAACCTACCTTGGGCATATACCCCAAGTGTTTGTCTAGTCTTTTTTCTTAATACATGAATGATATGCCTTGGTAGTTCCCTTTGAGAAAATCCATGGCTTGAGCATCTATGTAGTAATAAATAATACCTATCCATTATTGTGTTAAGGGATTCATTGTCCCTTGCTTTAATCCTTGAATTTGTTTTATTAAATTAGACACTTTGGAATAAGTTTAATATTTATCATCAAAAGGTTTCATTGTGGTACTTTATCTTCAAATTGTTTTTAGTTCTATGGACTAGTACCAGCTCTTTGCTTCCTTAATGAGTTTTTTGGAAAACAACTTTAACTTTTGTAGATCATTCTCAATGTTTTGGAGGACATAGGCATCATGGAATGCTTGGAGGTGGTGCTAGGAATCTACACTATATTTTCCTTCAAACTTGAGAATGTTGTTCATGTTGCTTGGTGCAACTATTCCTTACGCGCCTAGTAGGAATATACACTACTTCTCTAATATTAATCATATTATGAGTGGCCAATAGGGGCTCTTCATGATCTTTGGGTTCATAGACTTTATTGTAGTTATAACCCTTTCAATGCTCATAGTGTTGTTCCCTTTCCTCATGCCTGATCCTATCTCTTCATTATTGATAATTTTCTTCTCCATCATTAGGGTACCTTCTTCGATGTACATGTCTCTCATGGTCTCCTCATCTTTCCCTTTCATCTCTCTTGGCCTTTGTTCCCTCATGTTGGAATCCATGGATGAATGTGAGGGGGAAGAGGAAGCAATTTGGAGAATGATGCTAATTGGTTCTACTCCTATGACATCGTGATTTTTCTTCCTTTGATTCTATGGAGATTTTAGGCCTTAAGCTCTTCCTAAGGTTGAAGTCTTTGTTATCTCTCCTAGGTATTTCCACAAGGGTAAAAAGAAGTATTAATAGGTTTCTATAGATAGATAATCAATGTTTGTGAATGAGATTCATGAGTTTGATGGAGTTCCTCCGTCAAGAATGTATCATTATTTATTTCTTCTCGGACAATAGTATGAGGTGCATTTTTTTCCTTTCTAATGCTCATGTCTTGTCCCCATGGCAGCATCCCTTCTTACTTGTGCTTCTATAGGTTGATATGACCTAGTCATGTGTTTAGTAACATGGTATCTTTCTTGTGCATGGCCAAGGTTCAACTCATTAATGTTGCCTGCAAATCTCTCCATCTCAACTATTCATCTTGGTGGAAGAAAAATGTGAAATTATGATACTATGGATTTGTATGAGCATAGGAAATTTTGGTTTGCATGGGTGCACTCCAATCTCCTTGATCATATCCTTTGTCATGATTCTTATGAATTTCATTGGCAAGTGGTGATTTTTCCTTAGTTGTAGAAGCCATATTGTATTTTTGATGCTTTTAAATGTGTATGTATGTTAAAAGAATCAAGTCAAGTATGAAAAATAGACTTTGTAATTATTAATACAATGAACTCTATAAAATCAACTACTAAGAAAACATTGACACATCCCTAACAAGGGCATCAATGACAAGTGGTTGGGTATTCCAACACTTCACCATATAAGTCACAAGTGTTCATGCATGATTGGATCATAATATGTGGTTGAACAATGTAAATATGTTAGTGGTTGATAGTTAGCTCATTATTATTGTCTTCTCACTTTGAGTTAGTGAATTGTAAGTAGTATGGTCTAATTCTCAGTGAGGTATATGATATCATGATGTTGTAGGCTGAAATTAACCCTAAGTACTTTCATAATGAGAATGAGAATAAAATCTAAATCTAAGTGACAATAGAAATGTAATCCTATCTTAGCCTATGGCGATAAGCATTTGTCCTAGCTTGCTGTACACACCTTGGGCTTATGTAACCATTATTGGGATTACCATGTGAATCTAGTACTAAGTGAATCAAGTGAAGTCATTACTGGGTTACCAAATGATCACACTTAACACTCAAAACTAGTCATACTTATTCCACCTTATTAATGGACATTGGAAAAATAAAATACTTAACGAAATTAAATGACTTGGTAATTACAAATGACATAGAAATGCAAAATTAATTTAAGTGAGATGCTGTAATGGTAAGAAAAAATCTTAATCTTTATTGTTGGTAGTGAATTATGTCTAGGTAAAATCCATTCGAATAGAGACTTTGTACAATTGTAAGTGACCACACTTTAGGCATTCACTTCTAACTTTAACTTTAAGTGTAAATCATAGAAAGAAATTGTAAGAATTTCACTAAGTGTTGCACAAAAGTTGTTCTAATGATGTGATGGTGGATTGGCATTTATAGTCATGACCAAGACCTAGTTCATTGTATCTATGATGATGTAAGTAGAGCTACGATATCATAGATACGATTGAAACACCACAAAAATTTTGGCTAACACTTGTAGACAGAAATTGAGCTAAGTCATGTTGGTCCCTAGCATGACCAAGCTTGAAAGCCTCAAAAACAGCATCAAACGGAGCATAATTGAACAAGAAAGAGTTCCTCGGGACCCACAGGTGACTACATCAGCATCCAGCATCGGGAATTTCATGTTTTGGGTTCAAAATACTTGGGTTTGACCAAGTATACTCTGTTCACACTGGGTTGTACACTAGCTAGCGTACAGGCCAACGTATAGCAATTTTTGGGCCCCAAAAATGAGCCAAAACATGCCAGAATTGAGTGTCTGGACCCCCCAAGACCTTCCCCAAGGTCCCCAGTAGCTCTTAGCCTCCTGAAAATCAAGTTTTGACCTCAAAATAATGCATTTTCATGTGTGTACGCTAGGTACATTTTGGTGTACGCTGAGCCTATACGCTGAGGTTGATGCTGAGCCTGTACGCTGAGGTTGATGCTGAGCCTATACGCTGAGGCTGAGGTTGATGCTGAGCTTGTACGCTGAGGTTGATGCCCATTCTCATACGTTGCACGCTATACAGTTGTAACATATCTTACACTCGGTCAATGCACCACCTGTCTCCCGATCCGAACTTTTCTCACCTCACAGCCACTCATCTCCTTCTAGATCTGAATCTAATGCCCAAGATATTATAAAAACCCTGATTTTTCACTAGATCGGGGTTGGAAATTTTTACAAATGGAGACAAAAAAAACTGGATCTAGTATACTTAGCAAATCTAGGCATAAACCTCTATATGCTAGGCATTAGACTTGGACGCTGCATTTCCTTGCAACCTAAAACCTGCATCTCCTAGCACCTGTCATCACCCACTAGGGCTAAACATCTGCCTTGTGATTAATCCACATCTGCGTTCTGACCGGTGCATGCTGTAATCACTTTTTTAATACAAAACAGTTTACATTTTTGCCCAGATTTATTGCAGTTTTCTTTGTTTTTCCCGTTTACGTTTACATTCCAGTTTACATTATTGTGTCTATTTACGTTACGGTTTACGTTTAATGTGCATCGTTTACGTATAACCCAATGTATTGCAAAGTGCGTACGTTGGGGAAGTTCTCGTTTGATCCACGTGCAGACCATTCAAGGCACTCTGCCTTCATCCATTCCAGCTTGCCCTCAAGCGAAGGCAGAGTCTTTTATATTTCTTCGAAGGATCTCTCGGTGTTTGTTTCATTCTAGCCTTGCACCGACGATTTTAGACAGTACAGAAAATGGCGCTAGAAGGAGGGCACACTTTTACTTAGATCGGCTTAGATCTGCTTCCCTACATCCTAGATCTACGCCCCATTACTGTAGATTTGCACCCTGTGATTGTAGATCTACGCTCGAACATTGCAGATCTGTGTCTTGTTATCTCAGATCTGTGCATTATAACTGCAGATCTACACCCTGTTCTTTTAGATCTACGCCCGATTATTTTAGATCTGTGCACTGTAATTGCAGATCTAGCCTCTGTGATCGTAGATCTATTCCCTGTCACTCCAGATCTGCACCCTGTAAGTGCAGATCTATGCTCGGACATTGCAGATCTGCATCTTGTTCCTTTAGATCTGCGCCCTGCAATTGTCGATCTGCACCACAGCCAGTGTCCCTACGTTATTTCACTAAGTACACACTACATCTTAACTATTTCCCTTAGCCAAATTTTCTCACATTTACACCTATACGCTGACAACACTTAGTCAAATTTTTGCACGTTTACACCTATACGCTGTTCTAGCACTTAGCCAAATTTTCTTACGTTTACACCTATACGCCGACAACACTTTGTCAAATTTTCACACGTTTACACCTATACACCAGTTCTAACACTTAGCCAAATTTTCTCACGTTTACACCTATACGCTGACAACACTTAGTCAAATTTTCAACATGTTTACACCTATATGCTGTTCTAACACATAGCCAAATTTTCTCATGTTTACACCTATACGCTGACAACACTTAGTCAAATTTTCAAAACTTAGAAAATTTGTTTGCTTCCAGTCCAACACTTAACCAAATTTTTTTTTAGTTTACATTGTCATACTTAAAGCACATAAAATGGACCCTACGAACACCAATAGTTCTGCTCTCCTCATCTCTGACCCCGGTGCGTTAATCTTATACCCTGTGACCAGCACTAGACCCATAGTGACTCATGGTGAGGTCAACCCTCAAGGGCCATCTCGTTGGTCATTGAGACTACAAGGTATGGATCCCACATTCACCATCTTAACGCTTGAACAGTATAATTTTATTTGTGTTAAAATCCAAGCTAAACTGGCCGTTGACCGAGCTGAGCTGGAAGCAAAGAGACACTATGAGTTAATTCACAAAGGAGGTCATGACTTCATTCCCATCGCCTATGATGTCATCCCCCTCACTAAATCCCACCATGAACTCCTATCCCAACTCCTCATGGCCAGGAGTCAAACCTTGCGGCAATTTGTCGTAGAAACTCAAAAGGAAGATGAAGAAGATAATTTTGCGGCTCAGTCCGAACACGGGGATTCGTACCATAGTCTTAGTCCGCATACTTACGCGAACCCATTATTTCACCCTTTCACGGGGGAGACCATGTCTCTCCATTCATTTAAAACCACTCAAGCACATGTGCCTCAACAGGAAGCATCCACTCTTACCACTCTCCCTATGACCGATACTCAATTCAATATACCCATCCCCACTATTCTGCCGATCACCACGTTATCCCCTCTCTTACAAGTACAACTGCAACAACCGCCCTCTCAAACTAATGTAGGAGTGACCTTCCCACCCCAAGTGATTGGGATGCCGTCTGTGATACCTGCTTCTACATCTACTCACTATATATCATGAATACAAATCCAAGGGACACCCTTCACCACTTCTACTCAACAAGTTCAGGGTGTTCCCTCACAAATCATAACTAGACAGTGGGCCATGACTGGCATGCAACCGCATCAACCCCCTCATTACAGCATACCACCTCCTACAATCCCATCCATGAACGTCCCTCAGGTATGACAACAACAACAACAACAACCTATCCCTTATGGTATGCTGCCCTTAGTAGCATCCACCATGAATATTCCACAAGTGCAACCTCTGACCACTCAACTTTCTTCTTTCCCACCCACTGTACAACAATCTAACTTGCATACTACACAACATAACCAACCTACCACTTCACCTAGTGCCCAAGACTAGGCCAAAGCTAAAAAGATGATGCAGGAACTCATCGATGAGGTAAAGTGCCTCAAAATGGCCAACAATGAAGAGCTTAAAGTATTAGATTTTTACCAAGACGATCCTATTAGCTCTTTGGTACTGCCATTGACCCTTCCCAAAGGAGTTTCTTTACCTCAACTAACCAAATACAATGGGGAAGGAGACCCCAATGCCCATCTAGTCACATTTAGACTAGAATGTTTATTGCTTCAGGCATGGCCCCATGCAATCTTACGTGTTTTTGCCATGTCCCTCACTGGAAGAGCTTTAGACTGGTACCGAGCCTTGCCTCGTAACTCCATATCCTCTTTGGAGGATCTCTTACATCAGTTTGTTATCAGGTTTAAATACAACTTGAAACCTGAAGCAACCTTGGATAGTCTGATACAGGTAAAACAAGCATCACTTGAACTTGTACAAAAATTTATTCAGAGATGGAGTGCTGCGCTAAACGAACTTCATGAACTAATCCCCGAAACATACTTACTCACCATCCTAAAGGGAGCCGTAAATGATTTCGTGAAATCTAAACTGTACTATTTAAATGTGTGCACTCTAAGCTAAGCTACATACTAAAAAAGATAAAGAGAAGGTTAAGGCAATCCTAGCAGCAGTAGCGGAAACTCAACATACTAATTCCCCTGCCAACTACAAAAGAACTACTCGTGCATATATACCTAAACCATCCTCATCACAAACTGCTATTGCGGGTCCTGCGCAAACCTTTGAAAGAAAAGACCCCTCCCAATACACACCCCTACCCATGAAGCCTTCACAACTTTTTGATCAACTCTTGAAGGCTGGGATCATGAAGCATAAGCAGATGTCTCCTGCGGCGGTCTAGAAACATGACCGATTCTGCGAATTGGTCAAAAACCCGAGCTTGGCTACACCAAACAAGCCTCCTATTCTAAGAGGCTTTAGGCTAGATCGGTTCTGTGAATACCATCAATGCAACGGGCATGGTACCGATTTTTGTTTCACACTAAAATAAGACATACAACACATGATCGATAGGGACGAAATAACATTTGATGAATCCAACCCGGTTAAACCACAAAACCAATCTATGGGTGTATATAAAGATCCCCTTAACACAAAGGAAGCTCCATATGTAATTAACACAATCCACGTAGGAAATGACCAACAAGAACCAAGAAGACCCTTTATAGTTTGTGTCCTTGTATAACATCAACATCCTCGTCACAACCATCATACCCCACTTACAACCCACCTACTCCTCAAAAATCGTTCGTCATCCATATGCCTCTTGTTAACACAATCGCAAGTGTGCAACCACCTCCCCATCCCACTCCCTATGTGGTTCGGGTGCCACCCGCGGTTGCAACCACAGAGGTGCAACCTCAAACTCCCACCCCACAAACCCAAGCTAAATTGACACCATATGTTGTCAGGGTGCCCAAACATCCTGACACACCGCCACCTCCTACTATTCATTAACAAACCAAACTCACTCCATTCATAGTCCAGGTTCCAAAACAACCTGACGTTCAGAGGCCAACTGTTCCTCCACGACCTTCACGAGAACGCCTCGCTGACAAGCTCACAAGGGAACACTTGGAGAAAGAACGTCAACGTCTTGCATTGGGACCGCCAAAACCCACTCCCCTCAACGCTGTACCCATGGCTCAGACACTGAATGAGCCAAGCACGAGTTATGAAGGAAAACCATCAGTCATGTCGGATACATTAAAATCAATAGTTGTAGTAGATCCTATGAAGACTACTCCACGTGAAATACAACTGTTGGGTCCCATGAACCAAGTCACTACTAACAAAACTATACCCAATAGTAAAGACTTGGCCACAGCCCTAACGCAGGTCACATAAGCGCTCAAACAAAAGAATACATCCCTAAGCTTGTATGACCTCATGATGACTTCTCAAGTACATCGTGAAGCTTTAGTGTGAATGTTAACATCGACCCTTGTCACTGAAGACTTACCCGCAAACGAACCCTTAATCCATGCCATAGTGTCTCCGCCTCAAGGGTCACAATCAAAATCATTAGGCTTCCATACAAAAGACATCAAAATAGATGAAGAAACTAGAGAAGTCACCACCACACCCATGTTTATAACGATACAAGTAAACCAATTTAAAATATATAGGGTGCACGTAGATGATGGAGCAGCTACAAACGTAGTACCTTACCCCGTCATCAAACAGTCAGGGCTAACCAAGCAAATAAAACCAACTTCTACCACATGTCTGAAATCGTTTAGTGGGTTACGCGTAGTAGTTAGAGGAATGCTCACTTTGAATTTCATAGCAGGGGACCGGTTCCCCACATCTGTAGAGTTTGTGGTCATTGATGAGATGCATGGTTTTAACTTAATATTGGGATAACCTTGGTTAGCCCAATTAAAAGCGGTATCATCCCCCATACATCAAGAGATCCACCTACCTTACGAAGGTGGCGAGATCATCATACACGGGGATGTGGCTACATCCACCATCTCTTCACACACTGACGTAGGCCAAGGCCCCGAAATTAAATTCGAAGAGCCTAAAAATGACCATGTTCTAAATGAGCCTAAACAAAACACAACCATTGAACAACCAAAGCAGGAACATGCAATAAATGAAAACCAAAGTGACAACCAATCTTGAAACCATGATCCCTCGGAAGATATAGAAACATTACAAAATGTGGAAACATCAATACATGTGGACGTAGGGGTCATTCCCCCAGAAGTCTCATGGTCCAAATTGCCGTTTAACATAATTAGCGAAGGAGACGCTAAATATACGATTACACCGACATGCCCAACACACCGATTACGCTAAATTAAAGAAGCTACTCAACTGTTAAACGAACAATCGTTCGAAATGACGTTAAACTACAATCGCGTCCGAAATGACGTTAAAATACCACATGTCCGCAATGACATAAAATTAGCCACGGTCAAAAATGACAGATTCATTCTAAAACCCACAGAAACAGTTTAAACCTCTATGCCCAAAATGGCCTTAAACTAAAACGCCATTGCTAAAGTCCGTCATGACTTTAAACTGACACGCATGGCCCAAAATGGTCTTAAACTAGAACAAGTTACATTTTCATTCCTTTAAGATTACTTCTTTCTTTGCACACATAGTTACATCCTTGCTTTACAAATTACTATGCCCTTTACATTGCCTCTACACTGTTATCGTCTCAGTTACATTCACTCTTACATTTGCAAACAATTAAAAAAAAAAACTTGAATAACAGAAAAACAACAAAAAAATGTATAAATGTATAAGTTTATAATATTAAATCTTAACAATGTTCATACATATGCTTTACACAGTTCACAAAATTACAACCCAAAATGATCAAACTAAGCTAACAACAATGAGAAGTTAAATTAAACATCAGCGCTACGAGGGGCTTGGTCCCCAAACTCATCCGCATCATCGGGTTCCGCTCCACTGGGGCCACCATCATCATCATCATGTCCCTTCAAAAAAAAAAAAGAGAAAGTACAAAAACAAAATAAAAATATTAGTAAAAAAGACAAAAAAAGAGTATTAACTGAAAACAACAAAAACATTATAAAATCCAAAACACATAAAACACACGGCCTAGTAAGGCCTTCAACTGCCATTTGTCTAGGAGTTAAGACAATAAACTGACACCCACACCACCTAAAGTATGTAGAACACATCACGCCTTTGTATAAACATGCAAATCAACTTGTATTACAAGCATACAACATAAGACCACCCATGATCAACAGTTAGCATTAACATCCAGTTTACATAACGTTTAACTTCATATGTTTAACACTTAGAAAATTTTTTTAAGTATACGCTACATGCTCCATACTTAGAAAACTTTTTTTAGATATACGCTGCATGCTTCATACTTAGAGAAAATTTTTCATGTATACGCTGCATGCCCTATACTTAGAAAATTTTTTTAGGTATATGCTGTATGCTCCATAGTTAGAAAATTTTTCATGTATATGCTGCGAGTTCACCAGCGAGTTCACCAGTTCAAATCTGCACATCATAGAAAATCACACCAGTAATAGAGGTACACACTGAAGGCAGATTCAACCAAAAATCTATCCTAAACAGATCCTATTTCTAATGAACACTGTAAATGCCTAGAATGCACACGCACACGTTGCACGAGGACGTTTACAATATATACATCAAAACAGTAACTAAAAAATGGCAGGAAAAGCATGAATTAAACATCTCCTCACTTTCTTCTACAAACGTTAGAGTTGCCTCCTTTTTCCCCTTTTTTTTTCGTGCTTGCCCTTGTCCATCCTTCTCGAGGCACTGTAGATCTTGTATGCTGGTTACATGCTACGAATCAGATTTGGATGCTGGTAAGTAGATCTAAACGTTCACAATCAGATCTATGCAGATCTGGCTCTGGATGTGGCAGATCTGGCCTTGCACGTGGTAGATCTGGCTTCGTACGCTGTAAATCTGGTCTAGAACACTATGGATCTCGTAGATCTGAACACCGCAATTGTAGATCTAACTCTACACGCTGGAAATCTGAACATTACAGTTGCAGATCTAGATCAACGCGTGTAGATCCAATGGTCAAGGCCTTCACGCTGCAAATTTCTATTTGGTTCATGCTGCAATTTTTTTTGTTTGGTTCACGTTGCAATTTCTTGGTTTGGTTCACGCTGCAAATTTCTGTTTGGTTCACGCTGCAAATTTCTGTTTGGTTCATGCGGCAATTTTCTTGGTTTGGTTCACGTTGCAATTTCTTAGTTTGGTTCACGTTGCAAATTTCTGTTGGGTTCACGCTGCAATTTTCCCTGTTTGGTTAACGCTGGCTCTCTTTGGTTGATGCTGTATGCTATCTCTATTTTGTCCACAGTACAGTTTACGCTGTTGGGTTTACGCTTAGGAGAACAGTCAAAATTTGGTTTACGCTAGCCACAGCGATGAAAGTAATTCTCCAGCTCACTACTTGCCTTTTTTATACCCCCTGTAAGTTAGTTTATGCTATTTCATAATTAATGCCAAGTTAATTTTACTCCATATACCCGGGTAAAAACGCCCCACACTTAGAACAAATTTAAAAATAAAATTAATAAATTTCCCCTCTGACCCCATAGAACATATGCCCATACCCAAACCAAAATTAACAAAAAATAAATAAATAAATAAAAAAGAAAACAACTAAATAAAATAAAATATCCAAGAGCTAATGCCCACGTTGACCCTATTTTTGGGGATGCTGGCCCCTTTAAAAAAATAAAAAAAAACATCATCTCCTATTTTTTAGGGCGCTCGCCCTCTATCATCAACACCAAAATCAACAGCAAAAAAATAATTAAAAAAAAACAACATAAAAAAAATTAAATGAAATAAAGTATCCAAGAGCTAAAATAAAGTATTCAAGAGCTAATGCCCACGTTGACTCTATTTTTGGGGACGCTTGTCCCTTTTAAAATATAAAACAAAAATATATGTACACACCATTACTAATGGTTTACCAATGGTTTACGCTACACATAGCTTAGCTCACCCTCCTCACGTTCATCCATATGGTTTAAACTTAGAGTAAAAGATATACTAGCACATGCCCAAGACAATACATCATCTAAATTTAAACGTAATGGTAAAAGGAATAAATGTGAAATCGTAACCGAAAATCATAGAAAATCATTATACTTAGGACAGGACCATAAATCGGCGCGGTATAGCCTTAAATTGCCATGATGGCCTGGTATGGCCTTAAACTGGCATACGTCCGGGTATGACGATAAAACTACCATTGCATGCCTTAGTCCTGTTTAAACGTATAAATAACCAAATATATATATATATATATAGCAAAACCACCTTGTTGACATTGCTCACTATTTATTGGCAGGAGCAAACACTATGGACAACAAGCAACGATTCTTACCACTGTCTATCAATGGACCACACGGAACGATTACATGAGAAATCAACATAGAGTCCATTGACTTAGACTCAACAACATACAACACTTTTGTGGCATCAACCCAACAAATGCTAGATTGCTATGAAGGAATGACCAAGACTATGGACCTAGAAGCCGATAACATTACTGAAGACCCCTTAGCTGAGGTCCCCATAACTATGTTAGATGGCGAAGTCAAAATCCTGAAGCTAAGTACATTATTGAGCATACAACTTGCCAATGACATAGCACATGTGCTTAAAGACAACATGAAAGCATTCACTTGGTCCTACACTGATATGCCTAGGCTAGACCCTCGAATAGTCCAGCACAAGATCATACTCGATCCGAAGTTAAGACCAGTGAAACAAAAAGCATGTAAGGTTAAGCCTGAGGTAGCATTGGCAGTTCGCAGTGAGATCACCAAGCTTTATAAAGCTGGTTACATTCGGGCTGTTGACTACGCTGATTGAGTATCCAACATGGTCATTGTCCCAAAGAAGATACGGAAGCATTCGCTTATGCATTGACTTCCGGGACCTCAACATTGCAACCATAAAAGATGATTTCTCCCTACCTAGCATTGATCAACTTGTTGACTCAACTGTTGGGCATGCCTTGTTATCTTTTATGGATGGCTTTTCGGGATATAACCAGATTCAGATTAACCCTGAGCACTAGCTTAGGACGACCTTTATGACACCATGGGGTACTTTTTGCTACACGATGATGCCATTTGGCCTCAAGAATGCCAGTGCTACATATCAAAGAGCAATAACATTTATCTTTTGTGATTATATCTTCAACTCGCTCAATGACTATGTGGACGACATTGTGGTTAAATCAAAAACATCAGAGCAACACGTACAAGATCTTGACTTGGTACTAAAGCGTTGTTTAAAATATGAGCTAAGACTTAACCCAAAGAAATGTGTCTTTGGAGTCAAAACAAGAAAAATGCTTGGGTTCGTAGTCTTGGAAGCAGGGATACAAGTAGACCCCGATAAGGTTAAGGCCATAACAAACTTAAAACCACCTAGCAACCTTACCAAACTTCACGGTCTACAAGGTAGATTACAATTCATTAGAGGATTCATAGAGAAACTGATGGACAAGTTAAGCCCTATGCAACATCTGTTGCGTAAGAACGTCCATTTTGAATGGACTCCATAGTGCCAAGAAGCCTTCGACAAGATTAAAACAACACTAGCTCAACTACCAACAGTTTATCCTCCACAGAACAATAGACCATTCTATATCTACCTTGCAACATTTGGCTCATCCATCGCGTCCATGCTTTGTCAGAAACGTGATGATGGAACTGAAATCCCTATCTATTACTTGAGCCACGCATTAGTAGCCTACGAACAACGTTACAGTGATGTGGAGAGGTCATGTCTAGCCCTCATCTTCTCTTTAAAGAGGTGACGACATTATCTCTTCCAAAACCAAGTCAACATAATCTGTAAGGACAATGTGCTCAGAGCTATCACAAACAACATGTACAAATCAAGTAAGATAGCTTGATGGAAAGCAATGATTGTTGAGTTTGACCTGCAGTACATAGCCCAATCATCCATCAAAGGTCAAGCTATAGTAAATCAGATGACCGCATCACCAACATAGGATTAAGCAACGATTAATCCAGAGTTTCCAGATGAAAATGTAAGCACAATAGACATAGTGCCTAATGACTACAACACAATCCTAAACTTCGATGGAGCATCCATCTCTCGAGGAGGAAGTGCTGCGGTAGTCATCACATATCCCTCCGGAGAGATCCAACCATTTGCCTATCATTTAAACTTTCCTAGCACTAACAACGTGGTAGAGTACAAAGGTCTCCTTAGAGGTCTCATCGCAGCACTAACTTCAGGAATCACATGGCTCATAGTTTGAGGCAATTCACAATTGGTCATTAACCAAGTGACAGAAGTATACGCATGTAAAGCTCTACACTTACAACCATATTGTGACTTGACAAAACACCTGCTAAAATAATTTACAAACAAAGAGGTGCAACATATTTCTCGAAATGACAATACCATCGCAGATGCACTAGCCACGTTAGCTCTAAATATCTCATTAGACATGTTTCATGCGTTTCCTAGTTCCATCACAAGCTGTGACAAGTCCATAACTAATGCTCCTAATGAAATTCCCATAGCATTTGTTAGCACGACACACGCCGTAGAATGGTACGATGACATAAAAGAGTACCTTCTACATGGTGAACCACCTCAAAATCTAACGAATGCATAGAAGGACGTGATACAAAAAAGCTCTCAGCAATATACACTAGTAGGGGATACGTTGTGTCGTAGATCCTATGAAGGCATTTTGCTGGTATGTGTTAGTAGCACCGATGGCCAGACCATCATGGAGCAAGTTCATGAGGGACTTTGCGGAGGGCACATAGCGCCCAAAGTAATGGCAACAAAATTAGGTGTTTAGGGTACTACTGGCCACACATGGAGTACAACTATTTCTCCAAGGTCAAAACGTGCGATACATGTCAAAAGCATGGTAATCTTATAGATGTTCCACCCAATGAGTTGCATATGGCTCAAATCACATGACCTTTCCAGAAGTGGGGGTTAGACATCATTGGACCGATAACTCCCCTATCTTCGGCAGGGCATAGTTTCATCACAACAACGACTGAATACTTCACAAAATGGGTAGAAGCTATTCCTCTTAGGAAGACCACATCGAAACAAGTATGCAACTTTATCCTTGAAAACATTGTGACCTGTTTTGGCATCCCAATGACCATCATTACTAACAATAGGCCATAATTCAGCAGTGTTTAAACAAAAACCTTTTGCGGCAGTCTAGGCATTAAGCATTCGTTCTCATCTCCATATTATCCTCAAAGGAATGGACAAGCAGAAGCCACAAATAAAACTGTCATCATGGTGCTTAAGAAAATGCTTCATCAGAGCAAACGAAGATGGCACAAGCAGCTAGTTTATGCGCTATGGGCATATAGAACGACGCATTGGACATCCACATGTAAAACACCATATAGTCTTGTTTATGGTTCAGAAGCTATTTTACCTTTGGAGTTTCAGGTACCATCCTTGAGGATCACACTCTCCGGACTCCTTGATGAAGGTCTAAACAATGACTCGCGCATTGTTAACCTGGATTCAGTGGAGGAGGAATGCACGCGTGCATTAGATTATATCGAGTGGTACCAAAATCAACAACGATGACGTCATCAGCATGACATTCACAAGCCCCCGATCAAAGAAGGTGACCTTATACTTAAGGCGGTCCATGAACACCTGGACAAATTCTCAGCCAACTGGGAAGGGCCTTACTTGGTCACCAAAGCATACGACAACAGAGCATTCAAACTAGCGAACATGGATAGAAATGAGCTTGCACATCCAACGAATCATTTGTACCTCAAGCTGTTCCATGTTTGAAGTCACTCAGGTATGCATTCGTCCTGGCATCATGACGGTAAACTGATACCACAGATTTGTCCTGGCATCATGACAGTAAACTGATACCACAGAATGTCCTGGGCTATGACTTAAAAAATTAGCACCATAGAATGTCCTAGCGTCATGACGATAAATCGACACCACAAACCTCTATTCGACATGATACTAAACTGTCACACTCATTCACCAGAGTCTACTAAGACTATAAACTAGCTTGCCTCTTCATAGTCTTCCATGACTATAAACTAGCATCGCATTGTCCGCTACGACGATAAACTGGCAACGTCGAATGGGTTATGACATAAAACTAACCCACGATAGTCCGCTAAGACTATAAACTAGCAAGATCATCTCTGGCACATTCATCTGATGCTGTAATTCATGACATTTTTTCATCAACTCCTGCTGCATCATTCATCACATCAGCTCTGACAACACTATTGCTGCTCATTTTGTTTGCCTTAAGTTTCACATCATGCCTCCATTTGCATCGGCCACATTCGTGTCTAAAGTGTTTGCTAACTCATTCACTTATGGTTTTCTTGTCTTCTTGGAGTTGTGTTTGTAGGATGACACCATTGGTGCTCGTACATGAATACACTTCATCACAGTGACAAGGTGCCACATTGTTTCTGACGCACGCAACCAGGTTAATCAATCTGTTCAAAAGTACATTCCTAGTTCCCAAAACATTCTCCATTTCCCCAACACTCTCATTCCCTTTCCTACTTGGTTACAGTTCTCAGATACACCTAGTACACCCCAAGACTTTGAACACATTGTTGCACGCTGCGACACTCTCAAGCAGTTGCAACACACAACATGACACATGAGCATGAGTGCAAAATTGAAAGAAAGCTCTTTCAAAAAAAAAATAGAAAAAAGAAAAGAAAAGAAAAGAAAAGAAAAGATCAAAGAGCAAAGAGCAAAATGAACCACAAGACCCCTGACACTTCCCATACAAGGCCCAGGCGGGAAGGCAGTTGTCCTAGAAAGAAATACTCGTGTCTCAAACCATCATGTTTCACCTCACTGCGTGGTTTTGGCTGTTGGACAATGGGTTTCCTTAGACACTCTACAAGGGTCCTGTTTCTCCAAAGAACGCATCACCTCATCGCATGGCTTTGGTTGTGACAATGAGTTGTTCAAAACATGATACAAGAGTCTCGTTCCTCCAAAAGATGTACTTCTCATGCCTTGGTTCCAAGTCTGCCAAATATTGGCCATCGACAAGGAACAACATGACTTGTTTACACAAGATGAATACTCCTCTCCCACACTGACACAATCCCTTGATCAAATCCCAATCCCATAGTTACAAACATCTCCTCTAGATATCATCTCAAAACATTTCCCAATCCCAGGTACTTCTGAACACTGTGCGATGACATCTGGCCAAGTGCCAAAGGACAATGCTTACTACCAGTTTACTTGTGATGTTTTGTACTTCTTTGTCGATGCCTCTTAGGTCGATTCCTCTAGGCATCAACAAAGAGGGACCAATGAAACACCACAAAAATTTTGGCTAACACTTGTAGACAGAAATTGAGCTAAGTCATGTTGGTCCCTAGCATGACCAAGTTTGAAAGCCTCAAAAACAGCATCAAACGGAGCATAATTGAACAAGAAAGAGTTCCCTAGGATCCACAGGTGACTACATCAGCATTCGGCATTGGGAATTTCATGTTTTGGGTTCAAAATACTTGGGTTTTACCAAGTATACTCTATTCACACTGGGCTGTACGTTGGCCAGCATATAGCAATTTTGGGCCCCAAAAATGAGCCAAAACATGCCAGAATTGAGTGTCTGGACCCCCCAGGACCTTCCCCAAGGTCCCCAGTAGCTCTCAGCCTCTTGAAAATCAAGTTTCGACCTCAAAATGATGCATTTTCATGTGTGTACGCTGGGTACATTTTGGTGTACGCTGAGCTTGTACGCTGAGGTTGATGCTAAGCCTATACGTTGAGGCTGAGGTTGATGCTGAGCTTGTACGTTGAGGTTGATGCCCAATCTCATACGCTGCATGCTGTACAGTTGTAACATATCTTGCACTTGGTCAACGCACCACTTGTCTCTCGATCTAAACTTTTCTCAGCTCACAGCCACTCATCTCATTCTAGATTCGAATCTAACACCCAAGATATTATAAAAACCCTAATTTTTCACTAGATCGGGGTTGGCAATTTTTACAAACAGAGACAAAAAAAAATAGATCTGGTACACTTAGCAAATATAGGCATAAACCTCTGTACACTGGGCATCAGACTTGGACGTTGCATTTCCCTGCAACCCAAAACCTGCATCTCCTAGCACCTGTCATTATCCACCGAGGCTAAACGTCTACCTTGTGATTAATCCACAACTGCGTTCTGACCGGTGCACACTGTAATCACTTTTTCAATACAAAATAGTTTACATTTTTGCCCAGATTTATTACAGTTTTTTTTGTTTTTCCAGTTTACGTTTACATTCCAGTTTACATTATTGTGTCTGTTTACATTACGGTTTACGTTTAATGTGCATCGTTTATGTATAACCCAACGCATTGCAAAGTGTGTACATTGGGAAAGTCCTCGTTTGATCCACATGAGGACCATTCAAGGCACTTTGCCTTTATCCATTCCAGCTTGCCCTCAAGCGAAGGCAGGGTCTTCTGTATTTCTTCCAGAGGATCTCTCGGTGTTTGTTTCATTCTAGCCTTGCACCGACGATTTTAGACGGTACAACGATATCACATCACTTAACTAATATGGTTTTATTAGACTCCCTCTTTTAATCTAGCATGTTTTGAATTTTGAAAGGTTCCTTATTTTGTTAAATTGTTGAATCTTCCATTAATTCTTGAAAAAGTTGAAAGGGATATTGTCTCTTGTGTTAGGCTAATCAAGCATTCTAAAACCCTTGCTATAGCTAGTGGTTTTTGTAGAATTTGATATATAATTGAAGTGGATCTTGATTTTCTTAAGTGAGAAATTTTTTTTAATGTTAGTGGAATTGATTATGCATAGAAGGTTGTTTATTGTAATCTTCTAAAGTCATATCACTATTGTCATCAAGGGAGTCACATGTTTGATTATGTCCTTTTATGCTACGAAAAAAGGCATGTGCAAGCACATTAGCAACAAGCTACTGTAAATGCTATTAATGTTTCTTCTGCAAATGTTATAGATCTTGCTAAGGTTTTTTCTATAAATGTTACAAATCCTGTGATGATTTCTTTCACTGGTGTTTTAATAGTTATCCCAATCTTTTTTTTTTACTACTGTTCAATAGGATGTATCTTCAAGGAAGATTCCAATGAAATCAATTTCAAAAAAAATTTCAATGACTAAGGAGAAACAAATACATGCTCCTTAGATTTCAGATAATCCTATTTTTGATTTAGATGGTTTTCAACTAGTGCTTCATAATAAAAAACATTGAGGAAGTCTATCTATTATTGATTACCTACCAAATATTTAGAATGAACAACATGTTCAAGATATTTTAACTATTAATAATTCATTTGCAACTATTGGTTAAGATATGGAGATAATATTTTTTGATAATGTTGGTTCAATTGATAGGGTAGGGGCTTCCTTCTCCTCCATCCATTGTTAATATTTTCAAAGAATGTTTAATTTCCTACCTTAAAGGAAAGTTTTTTAGGACTGGATGTAAGGATGAAAATCTAAAAAGACATCTCCAAAATAATTAGACCTTTTTTATTGATTTGGAGCTTCTCCTCTTTGAAGTAATCCTTTGATTTTATACCCCATATTTTTATTTTTAATATATACATATATTGGGTTTGACACCCCCCAAAATATTTAGCTTAATCATGCATTTGTGTATTGTATGTGGGATTGTTGCAACAGAAACATTATTTTTATAATCTTTGTTTGAACACAACATGAAACTCAAGAACAGCCTTATAAGTAAATGAGTATTAAAGGAGGAAACCCAAATTGGGACACGACCAAACGTCCACCCATGTTGACTTGTTACAAAATAGAATGACATAGAATTAGATAAGGAAAAAAAAATTCTCAATTAAGGATAGAGAGAGTTCCAATGGTGACTTCTCACAATAGAAAGGGAAAGCTTCCTTACAGAGATTACTGATGATGAGTGTTACTGGAATGCACAATTCTTTTCTACCATTGCAAAAGATGAACCAACTGATGTCTATCTAGATTGAACTTGGATGCTTGAGATGTGAGTTGGAAATGAATGAGGTGAAAGATCTACAACTTCTCCAACTTGGTGAGCAAACATTTATTAGAATAATCTATCCTTTGAAATATAACATTGCATTTTCACTTCCAAATATAATATAAAATAGTAGGCCTAATAACTTTTCATAGAAACTTGAGATTAGCAGAAGTAATGTTTAAAAAGCTGAATATGACATCCTCTTGAGATAGCTTGTATGAAGGAAAAACTATGGAAGCCCACTCCCACACATGTTGAGCAAAGGGATAATGCCAAAACACATGAACAAAGTCATCTTGTCCACCACAGAGAGGGCAATTAGGATTGGGAATTCCTAGATATTCTAACCTTTTACCAATAGGTAGAACATGGTGGAGGAGACACCAAAGGAATTGTTTAATTTTGGGAAGGGTTGGAAGGTTCCAAATATTTTGGAAGATAGGGATCCAAAATGAAATTGACTCATGTTTGTGCCAATGCTTATTGCAGTGTTGAATGACCTCGGATGGGTCGTGCATAAGATGCAAGGGGATAGATGGTCGGTAGGGTAAGAGTTTAACCCCATTAAGCCATTGAAGGCCTTGAAAAGGGCTTTGGATTGTAACATCAATGTGCTAATGACCATGGAGAAAGGAGTAGATCTAGACTAGGCAATGGTTCATTGCAGCCAACTCCCCATACCAATTGCTAAACTTGACCCCCGAAATCCGACGACTAGCCAGCCTAAGACAATTTAAGGAGATGACACCCTTTCAAAACCACGAGGTGGCCACCTTAGCCTTTGTGATGGCAAGGGGAGTAAGCGACAGATGTAACCACCACGAACAAAATCTAGAGAGGATAGTAGGGTTGATCTTGACATTAGTCTAGTCTATGTAATTGTGTAGAATTTGCTAGCCCCTCCAGATGCTTTTGAAAACATGAGATCCTGGAAGAATGATAGTGAGGGGGGTTAGCCTGGTAACCCTAGGTCATAGGTTTGATTCTACTAGCTAGCATTGAGTTATAAAATTATATAAATCTTGGGGTATATATATGTTTCATTTATTTTAGGTTTCAACATCCTCATACTAGGCTAACAATGCTTTTATGGGGGTGTTGAAACCCCAAGATATATAGTCTAATTAGAACTTTATAACTTAACATTACCTACTGGAACTGAACCCATGAATTAAGAGTTTTATCATTAGGCTAATATCTCATTGTTAATAATAACGCTTTTGTATGAAATAGATACTCTTGGTAGCCTACCATGAAAGGCTTGTTGTTTAATAAGTATTATGCAAATAAGAGCTTTCTAGTTCAAGTTACACCTTAAGCACCTCTTAACTTGAAGCACCTATTTGCTCCCTTACAAAATAAAATTAAAATGATATATATCATTATTATTGTTATCCTATCCTTGTCTCAATAAAATAGGGTTAACTACATGAGTTCTTTTTTGTCATTTACCTCTATGAAGTGCTAGATATTTATCTATTTTCAATTTTTTTTATCATCTTCAATCAGTTTTTTCTTTTTTATATCTTCCTTTTGGTGGCTTTCCTAAAATACTGACATTGCAAGCTTGTTAATAGGCCCATTATCTAATATTATTTGTACATGATCATTTCTAGAATACTATGGCAATCATCTAAGACGTCATTTCTATAACTTATCTAAAAATAAAAGCCACTCCAAGTCTTCCTCTAATAACTTATCTCTTCATGTAACTTTCAACATCCATCTATGCATTGGTATTTCTGCTACCTATCCATGCCTTTGTTTTATAACCCAACATTAAACACCATATAAAACAAGCCTAATTATATTACAATCTTATAAACATTTTTCTTTAGCTTTATTGAGATTTTTCATTACATAAAATGTAATATCCCATGATACCACCCTAAGTTATCTTAGTGATAATGGTCATCAATGTATAATCTTAGTGTGTGTGTATAACAATGAGATGTTAGCATAGTGGTATAAGTCTTAGCCTAGTATTCCCAGGTCACAACTTTGATTGTACTAGGTATCATTGAGTTATAAACTTCTATAAATCTTGAAGTGCATGTGTGATAACAATGAGTTATTAGCTGAGTATTAAGACTCTTGATTTAAAAGCTCCAAGTCATGGGTTCAATTTTGATGGACAATGTTGAGTTATAAAGTTTTAATTCAACTATATTTCTTAGGGTGTACCTATATTACACTTATTTTGAGGTTCCAACACCCCTATAGTACATGTGTGATGAGTAGTAAGTAGTCTCTATGTCCAACCATACAAATCATGAGCATACGCAAGTGACCTAATCGCAATTCATGGACTAGACTAGTGTGGTACCTAGATAGTTAAGCATTTAATCAATTATGTATAGTGTGACACTTATTATGTATAGTTAAGTATAACTGAGACATATAATAGATAATGTTATAGGGATAAAAAGGATCATCACCTAGAGCCATAGTGCTCATCCCACTAAGTGGATCATAGGAGGATTGGTAGATGAGTGAAAACCTAACCTTTTTAAGTGGTTGTGCCTAGGCTCAAATCCAAGTTTTTGACTTAAGAAATGAACACCTTACTATCACTCCAAATGATGGTCTCTTGATGATGTTATAGGGCCAAAACTAAAATATTATTAAAATGTAGAAATTAATTCTAAAATTAATCTAATGCAAAAATTAAAAGTTAGGCTATCCTAGGTGATAAGTATATGTTCTTGGTTTGCTATACACATCCTAGACTTATGTAATCACCACTAGGTTAACAAGTAGTTACTCTTGGGTGAGGCAAGTAAGAGCACTGCTACGATGATTAGACGATACATGTTATGATCAAAACTAGTCATACTTATGCCACTATAACTATAGTGTAATGAAACACAATAAGTAACTAAATGCATGTGAAGTAAAGGATCAAAGAAATTAAACTAAATTTAAGAAAATCATTAAACTAAGCCAAGTGTTGCAATGACAATAAGTTAACATCAATCTTCTTATCATTCATAAAAATGTATCCAAGTACACTAGCAGGAGAGATTACCTTCTAGTATGAAATTTAGAGGATTTTATAATGAATAGAAGAAAGAATTAAGATGATCATAATTAGGTCTTGTAAAAATTCAATTGAGAAAATAAAGTCCATAGGAAAGTTATAAAGGAATAGAAGATGAGAAAAAATTTAATGAGGATATGGTGAAGATGGTTTTTAATAATAGTGATATATCTATGCAAAGACTCGAAAGACTAAGAAGATCTACATTGAGAAAATAAATTTTAAGTATCATCTATAAGTTGAGCCTAAATAGGTAACTATCAAGGGAGATGATGTTTCAAAAAAATTGTAAATTAAAACCATTGAAATCATAATTATGTTAAAAGGAATTAAAGATAATTAAAAGCAAAGAAAAATACAATTACTTAAAAAAGACAACCAAGAATAAGCAAAGTACTAATTTAAATATGCAAGAATTAGAGACTATGACTTGTAATCACAAACACCAATCTACATCATTTTTCTACTTGATAACGTGCACATTTAGAAAGGAGTTATAACTGTCTAAGTTGTAGGAAGAAGAATCTATCAAGTTCACTAAAGCTAGCAATAAGAAAAGAATTTGTTAACAATAGTTTTTTCTATTCAAAATAGTAAGTTGGCACCACATGTCAAATGGAACTTGATAAGCAGTATAACAAAAATAATTGAATATTAACTAATCGTTAAGATGAGAATGAGATTTGAAGAAAAACTTTTCTCAAAGTTTTAGTAGCCAATCTTGAAACTCCAAATCATGAGTACCAAGAGATAAGCTCCAATTATTGTCTTATTTTAGACCAAATTCTAGCACAAATACCAAGACAAAAGCTTTAGTTAAGGATATATGATAGAAAATGACAAAAGAAGAATTCTAGTTTTAAGAATATAAAAAGTTATGAGAAAAGGAGAAGGTCCCACCATAAATAATAAACACTAAACCAACATATTGAATAAGGAAAAAAATAAGAATATACGATGGACAAGAGAATTGTGCCATATTTTGCAAAAATAGAAAGAAGAAGATCATATAAATAAAGACCTAGGAGAAGAAAAGTAAAATGTAAACTAATGTGATCATATGTGGATGAGAATTCTCCCATCCAAGTGAAGGGTAGATCATAGCTTATAAAGGACATGAGAAAGCCTTCATGAGGAATGCAAAGACCCATATCAGGTCTAAGTAGATCTTTACAAGGGTTTCATGATAATAATTTTAAGCCCCTACAAAGGAAGTTTAATCATGTACATTAACCATGACTCATTTTGTGCACAATATTGGCTTGAATTTCAAGGAAAACAATAAAGAATAAGAAGTCATCATAACAATTAATTCTAAACTTCATAAGGTTGATTTTTAAGATCAAGGAGAAGTATAATTAGATATTACAAATTGAATAATCCAAGGAGAAAGTCACCCTATTAAGAGTAAAGGGGAAAAGATGAAATCATGACCAAGATTGCATGATGAAGACAAAGAAGAACAATTGATGAAGTTCTAAAGCAAGAAAGGTTAAGTTTCATATTTTCAAATTTACAATTAAAGGACCAAAAGAAAACTTAATGTTTGATGAAATAAAAAAATCCATGACCATTCATGAATTTGCAAACATGAAAAATAAAGTAAAGAAATTAATGCTTGAAGGAGAGTCTTAAGAGTATATTCTAAGTTAAGGTACAATCATTTGTTTATTAACTTAATCCCTCAATAGTTATGAACATTCACGATGATTTAATAAAGAGTTACAACTCTTTATGAAGAATAAAAGAATGTAATTCCTTACTTCGTAATATATGGAAACAATAAGAAAGTAAAGATGGTTAAATAATTGGCATTGGAATAATAGTCACAACAAAGTTCATAATACAAAAGATTTTACAAACCACAAAAATTCATAAAATTATGATGGAAAAATTGTCCTAGACCACAAGAGTGAACATGAGCATGGAGTAATGTAGTAGATGTTACGAAACATAGAAGTTCATAACAAGAGCTTGAGTTTTACAACCAAAAGTTTAACAAAGTGACTTGATGTTAAGAAGAAAGTATTGTAAAAGAAAAGATCAATCTTTGCAACAAAGAGTCCAATTTCCTAAAGGGGAAGAGAATATTCAAATTGTGTCATATGTAACTTGGTCCAATTTCTTAAATAAGAAGTGAAGGCCATCTTGAAGATTACAATGGTTAAGTTGAGAAATGAAGTTAAAGACTTACAAAGAAGCATTTCATAAAGCATAAGAAAAGAAAGGCTTACAAAGAAGTGTGTTGTAAAGCCCAGTAAGCTAAAACAGAATGGCCTAGCTAAATATAAAGAAGTAAGGATAATGAATCTGGTCTAAGTATCAAAGTTCATAATACATTGAGTTATGAACAAAAATTGTAAGTGCATTATTAGCATATGATAAAGGAATATATAAAAACCAAAAGATGATGCATTGCCAGGGATAACAACATCATTGAAACATAGAAAGTTTTTATATCCATAGTAAGGTAGACCTTGGAGGTATAAGAAGTCCAAATATTATGGTATGAATTACCAGAACCAAGAACAAGTACCAAATAATGGAATTAGTATAATGTGGCTCTGTTTATCATAGGAGGATTTGTAACTTACTTAATCACTAATACTAATGATACTCATAACTACCAAGACTATGAAGAGTAGTTACCATTACGAAGAGAGCTACGATCTTACATTTTCATAATATTAATGTTATTCTTCTAATTATGAAAAGTAATTTTCCCTATAGAAGATCTTGAGAATTTTAGAAACTATAACATGGTATTGTTGAATTATCTAAGAAATGTAAAACCAAAATCTAATAATTCTAGTCAATTAATTTAAGTTTACATTGCAACCACTCATTGAAAAATTCTAACTATTATGGAAACCAACTACAAGAGCTTTACTATAACTATGACCTTATGGTACATTTAATGCAATGGATGGTGGATATTTATAAACTTTACCATCCCTAAATATGTTGGAATTATGATGTTGTACAAAAGCCTACAATGTCATAATGATGACATTGTAGCTACAACATCAGAGCACATCAAAAAATGCTTCAATATATACCCATGACTAATGAAAAACTCATCTTTAAGTTAAAAAAAATTGGGACAAAGTTTATTACAAAATTTAGGTGGTGACTTGACTAACTAACTAACTAACTAACTTAAGTGTCATATTACAACATTTATTCAAGTAGTTTATAAGATAAAATATTGGATGCATCTCAAAATGATTATAAAATTGCATCTTTCAAAATTTATTTCATAATAAGTCTTCATGTTGTTCTAGGTGGTGATGATTCCTCCTAATATGGTGGCTTCTATGGTTATTTAGTAGCTTGATCCTCCATGCAAAAATGATTAAGGATCACTTGATACTTTTTGATATTCATTCATGGATCATCAATGGTCTGAGTCAAATTGGCTAAGTCGGTAGTTGTTGGGATCTTTGATGAACATGACAAGTTTGGAAACATATAACTTGATTGTACAAATTAGCAAACAAATATTTTGCATTCAATAGTAAACACTTCCACCTTTTCAGGTTCTATTATTTTGGAGTCATTCTTGTTTGGTTCTTTGCAACATCATGTTTCCTTGTATTTTATGCTTAGATAACTTCTAGGTTTGCTTATACTACTTGTAGCTTCCTCTTGGTCTCATCATGTAGTTTATTTTCATGATCAAATAGGATGAATGTAGCTACAAATTACTTCTTCACTTTACTTCTTAAATGGTCAACTATTAACATAGTAAGATTGACATATCTAAGGTTAGCCAACTCCATGTAGTATGTTAGTTTCTCTATGTATAAGTCATTAGCTTTGATTTCTACCTAGTGTATTGTTATGAGTCCATTAACAATGTTTCTCTAAGTAACATCATAAATTTGTTACAAAGAAACATTAATATAAGCCTTGGCTACCCTTATTTCTTTTTTGTTAATCTCCTTCTAGAGGTCCACTTGATTTCTATAGTATCTTTTATACATGTTCTTCTTGGTAACCTTATTTTTTCCATATTTCAATATTAATCGTAGAAATCTACTATAGTAAATGGGCCTATGCTAGGATAAATTCTTATTTTCTTGGGCTAATCTTTTGATATCAGTCTCTAACTTTACAAATTATTCACAAAGGTAACCTAGTTGATTTTCTAACTATTCCTTTTCTTTGGTTACCTAAGTTAACCTTTGATCTTCTACTTTTAATCCCTTATTTTCTTTCTCCAAGATGACGATGTTCTTTTGTTAGAAATAAGCCTTAGCATTAACACTTGAAGCATCCCATGTGGCTTTCTTCCATTCAATATCCAACATGATGTTGGACTTTCTCAGTTCTAAAGTCACCAAGAAACTCTGGTATGATGACCTAAGGTAGGTCATGTACTTAAGCATAGAGTTGGATCACCTCATCTTGTAATTATTAGAACTTTGATTCTACATGCTATAGTTGGGTCTTAGTAAGCACCAACTTCCCACTAGCTAACATTAATTTAGATTGAACTACCATGATATTTTTAAGCATCTCAAAAATGTCTTGAACAATCTAGTCCATTTGAAGTAATTATTCTAAGGAATCATTGTGCTTTGCTACACTCACTGATCCACAAAATTCTCCCATACTTTTTAGTTCTTGAACATCCTAGGAATTATTAAAGTTAGGAATTAGAAGTATAATAACATTTAAGATAGAGATCACATGTTCAACAACATCCTTAATAGCATTCTATTAGTCTTTGTAGGGCATGATTAAGATTGTGGTCCCATCACTAGATTTAAGGGTAACCTAAAATGTAGCTACATTCTTGAAATCTATGTGATCTAGTTATTCCTTATGGATTTCACTAAGATTCTTCTTGATAATAAATTCTTTAAGGCTTTAAGTTTCTTGAATGATATGTCCATGCACTTTCAAAATTCTCCAACCCTTCAATTTATAGCCTGTGACATCTCTTGTAGATGGCTCATCACTAGATAATATATACAAGGATTTGTTATAAGGACATGAGTGCTTAGTCCTGCATCATCTATTTTTTCTACTAGTATACTTTGTAGAACTTTAATATTGGATGGCAATACCACTTAATCTTTCTTGGCTAGTATAAGCTTAATCATTTCTACATATGATGCATTTAGGATCTTACTAATCATATCACTTATGTAGCCTAGTATCCTAGCTTGTGTGTAAATTTTTCTGATGAGGCATGAACATGGAAGTGTAGACCTACCACTTTGCTTCTCCTCAAATTTACATTGGATCTCTAAGAAAATAAGATAATGCATGTTGGTTGACTACTTTTCACTTAGTATAACACTTCCCTAATTACATAGGTTTATATTCTATTCAGTTTCTTGGTGGATTAGATGTGGTATTTTTCTATCTTAAAGTAAATATTCTTTGCTATTTTCATGGCCTCATACTACTTCTCATCTTCATAAGCTCACCATAACATTTGCATAAGAGAGTTTGATTTTAAACCTAGTGATAAGGTTCTTTATTTTAATCCATTACACTTACCCCATTTAGGTAAATTTCAATTTCAATGGAAATGACCATACATTATTCATACTAGTCACTAGTATAGCATAGCACATATCTAGCATCTAGATAAGCTAGAGAACATTTTCTGGGTCAATGAGCAACACCTGAAGTACTATAGAGAATATCTTTCTCATTTAAGAGTACATAATCATCAATAATATATATTGCACTCAAAGAATTATTAGGTGATAGATATGGATTAGTTGTGGAGGATAATCCTTCATGCCATGTTAAATTTTGTTACCTTTTCATTATTTTTCTTATGTGATTTAATAAATGATGAGACCTAATATTTTAGGTAGTTGAGTCATTGGGACGTGCTAAGAATAATGATGTCAAGTTTATTAGTTGATTGAGATATCACAGATGCTATTTCATAGGTGTTACATCTCATCTACATTATAGCATCCTTGTTGGTGCATTTCAATTAGCTACTACATCGTAGATGCTATATTGCATCTACTATAACTTAGCTACATTGATGCATCCTCATTGACACATCCCCATCGACACAACCAAATGAATTAATACATCCCGATCAACACAATGCCTATATTTGCCTATAAATATGTGAACACCTACCATGTGTTTGATACCATTTGGTTAATAGTATAGCTGAAATCTTGTAGTGTTATTTTGTAATCTCAAAAAATAGTTAATGAGTGCTCGTAGTATGGATTTGAATAAGTTCTATGACTTCTTATTTGAGTGGCATTGTACCTAGGCACATTCCATGAATGATAATAAGATTGAGATTGATTCATATTCACTACAACACTTTGACTTAGAATGGATTTACTTTTAATGTAATTTACTTTTGATGTACTTAGTTAATATTTATATTTTCATGAATATTAATTGATTGGTGGAATTAGCACAACTAGTTTCAAGTGTAAATGCCTATTTGCTTGGTAATCCCAATAGTGTTATTGCTTGGTTCACCTAGAAGCATAACACTTGGTAATTTTGGCAATGGGTACATGAGTTTAGGACATGTATGCCAAGATGGGAATAGACATTCATTGTCCATAGGATAATTTAGGATTTATTTCTATTGTTAATTAGATTAAATAATTAATTCATTTACTATTATTCTGTTAGTTTAAGGCCCACATAACATCATAATCATATGCCTCACTTTGGACTAAACCATACATGATAAAGCTACGACTAGTCCAAGTGAGAAGACAACAACATACGATTAATTCTTAACAATCTAGATGCCACACTAGTTCCATCCATGGAATTTGACCAACTTGCATGTGAATTCTTGTGATTTGTATGGTTGGGTGTAGGGGGTACCCACTACTCATCAATAACGTTGGTGTATTTAGTTAGTACTTTTCATATTTTTAAGATTAATGATTAATCATTCATGATCTTCTCTTTTTCTTAGTTGCTTTTGAGTGTGTTTGTGTATGTGTGTAGGGGAAAAGCAATTAATATGCTTTATGAATGTTCATCCAAGAAGCCGATGATAGATGGATGAATTATAGATGCAATAGTGTGCCAAATAGATCCAAAGTGAAGCCTTAATCATTAGAGTATCCATATAATATAATTTATGAATTCATATTTTCTTCTATCCATCACCAGTGTATCAAGATCAAATTCATCACTAAGTTAGGACTCATACTATGAGTTATTGAAGCTAATGCTACTAGCACCATGGGCTGGTGGTGGATCAACACATTAGGGTATGAGCTTTAGAATACTATAAGAGTGCTTTATCACTAGTAAGGAAAGGGTGTGTCATCGAGGGTTCTTATGACCACGAAATGGGTCTAATTAATGTGACTAAACTAAGATGCACATGTTGCCATGCATGGCCACCTTGGTTAGACGAGGTTCATGATCTCTGGAACCTATGTGTGCCATGTGGTGAAGGATAAATTCTCATGTTCATGTAAGTCAAATATTTCAGGTGATGATCCAACACTCCAATCATTCCCATGATTCCCATATATTATAAAAAACCCTCTTCTCATGAAAGAAAGAAAAGATTAAAAAATCTTTAAACGAAAGAAAAAGATAAAAAGAGAAGAAAATAAAAATAATAGAATAATGATGATGAAAATAAGAAATAATGGAAATAACAATGTAATATTAAGTTATTGATTCACACGAATTGGTATTTTTTATACCATCTTAGACTAATCCTATGGTCTCTCAACTACAACCAAAACCAGTGGTTGAACCAATACCCATGTAAGCCTATCTCATGTTCAACCCATTACCTAGATTAATTAAATTCTAGATGTATTATTCTACACAATCTTATACTCCATTCCTACCCATGGTTAGGAAGGCCTAGAAGTCTCTCTCTTAGTGAACTTTAGTAATGTTAATGATTGTTTTCAACCTATTTCTAAAATCCATTTACTTCCAAGAATCAAAATCTATAATTTTTGATCCAAACCATGGCCATACCATCATCTATTGGTCATGGCACTATAATCTCTAGTGGAATTAGGATTGATTAGCATAGCTATAGGCATTGACAATAGGTTTTGGTAAAGTAAAATTTAAGGATCTTGTTGTACATATGGGCATAGATGAAGGAAAAACAAATCAAAATCTTAACTTCTAGATTTTTTATGGCATGTTATCTTAGTTTGATTTCATGAATGGATCAACCATAAAATAATCAATGCTAGATGACATACATAGAGGTGGCCATGACCTTGCACTTGAAAGGGGAACTTAGAGACCTATCCCCATTGTGTAATTGAGTAGTAGTGAAGGAATGCAGTAGTGGATCTCTTGCAGGATGTAGTATATGATCATGTGTTCCATAAGCTAATTGAATGATTAGCTGGGGATCTAATGATGTTACACTCTTTCCTTTTCTCTCTTTTTTGTCTTGCATTATCTATTTGTTTTATTTAATTTCTTGTCCATTGGTGTATATCATAGGAATTTGGAGAAGCAAAGGATGATATTAAGTTATCTAAGGAAACAAACTCACATTTAATGCTAATGTCTTATTTGTTGGAAATCTACAAGTGTCCCACCAATGGATTTTACAAGTGTAAGAAAGGAAAGTTCCTACGATGTGGAGGATCCACTTATGAACCATTAGTGATTTGGAATTATGAGTAAGTGAGCTCAAGCTTAATTTTCAAGATGATGGTGGTTGCATGGCATACGGTACTTGATTGGTCTTTTTCATGTGTGATATTGACTCGATGAGACTCATGATTTGGCTAAGACTATCTTCTTTCACCTTTGTTTTTTGCTTATGTATTTTGATTACAGATTGGATGTCTCATTGAGTCATACTTCATGATCTTACATAGCTCAGTTTGTTTTCTTGATGGCATTACATATTGTAGATCCTTTTGGTTTGTTAAATCCCATGTTCATGTCTTTCATAGTTGTGCTACTGTTCTTTAATGTATGCCTTTAGTTAGTGTTGTCTAAGATTAGCATATCATAACTTAGTCATGGGGGAGTGACATTGTTGGGTAGGTGTTTTTCAATTCTATCTTATTTGTCATACCCATGTACATGTTTAACATTAGGCTGTAAGTTTGTTGTTAATGTTTTATTTGGAAATTATATTTACTATTATTCTTATGTATGATTTTTTGCAATAGTGGCTTAAAGCTTGATGAGTGGCAAGGTACCCCTATGCCCAAACATACAAATCACTAAGGTGTTCAAGTGCGATCTAGTTGAATTTCATGGACCTATAGTTTTCTAGTGCACTAATTCTCTAGGAAGTGAAATGGGTGTTGAAAACATTTGTTGTGTTTCCAACTAGACTTGTGAAGATCAAGGATATGGTTTAAGTGTAATTAAGGCACATGATTTTTATCATTTTTATATTTTGTAAGTTTAATTAGCTACAAGAAGAATATAAGGTAGTGGAATTTAATATCTAATTATTCTACTGCCTAGCTAGCCTAACACAAGTACCTATTCCCACTTTCTAGACACATCTTGAACACGTATAGTGTTGTTGGGCTACCAAATGTTAAGCGTTTTTGGGTTACTAAGTGCTACATGTATGCTCAAGGTGGTTGTGCTTGTGTTCATTAACTAGAAATTAATTTCTTAATTAAAGTGCATTAAAGTGAAGTACATGAGAATAAAGTGCATGAATATTAAATGCATCAAGAAAACATTAATATATTCTTAGTGCTGTAAGGATGATCAAAAGGGTTCATTTTTATTCTTGTTACACTACTGTGCATAGGTACATTAGTGTTTGAACAAAGACTTATACACACTTAGACTTCTGTTGTGGGCACTTAGAATATATTCTAACTTTGGAGAAAACAAACTGCAAGAGCTTTGCTATGCTATGACAAAAACTATGAAAAAATTATTGAAAATCATGAGCTTGAGTGCTATATTTATAGGTTGGCATATACCCCATGGTATTGGATATTTGACATCACGTCTAGGGCTCTGACATTAGGTATTTGATGTTGAGGCTCTAATATTGGATATCTGATATTGGAGCTAGTCAAATGATGCCTTGTCATACCCCCATGACTAAATGAAAATTCATCCTCGAGTGAAGAAGAGAAGGAACAAGTTCCTTACAAAATATTGGAAAGGTATGAAATTATTGACTAACATACTGATTGACTTAGATGGAACAATAGACTTTGAGTGCCCAAGTGTACAAAGTTACAATCTTTACAAAATTGGATGTTCATGATAAGAGAAGTGAATACCCTAGATAAAATTGACATCCAATTCCTCTTGGCAGCTAAAGAGTGAGAGAGAAGATCCCATGATCATGAACGATCCTCATCATGTGGTACTGCCACATCATCCTCGATGAAGATAGTTTTGCTTCCAGTCCATGCTTCCCACTGCAATTACAACCAAATCACGAATTAGTATGCAATGTATAACACATAGCTATTAAGTACCTTGTCTCATTGGTGGTTACACTCAACTAGGTTGTGATTATGATAGAATGATTCCTTTAGTAGTGTTAGTAGGAAGACTAACCAATAGGGTAAAATAGATAAGTAGTCCAGTAAATTTGAAAAAGTTCAAATAGGATGAAATGCTTGAAGAGGGTTTAAGAATTCACAAAAATAAAAAGGAAATTTCACTGAAAAAAAATGTTGTGAAGATGCACATGATTTGGATGTCATTGATGAGGTAAAAAAAAGGATTTGATTGTGAGAGTATTTAAAGATAAAGAACTTAACTAACCCAACCAAAAGATATGCAAGTGACTCCTTCCCAAAGCAGGCATAGGCCTTTTATTATTCTTGCATAGCTTCAAATTGAGGGGTTTGTGGACCCCATGGATGATTAATGATTATGAAAGGTTAAGTACAAAAACCTAGAAGAAGCTAACTAAGAATTTTAACACTTCAAACTAGGACATCGAATAAAAACATGAAATCGGCAGTGAGGTAAAACATGAAAAGCATAGATGAATGAGAGAGGACGGAATGGAGTTCTTGATTAAGATCACATGAAGTCTCTTATGATTTGTATGGTTAAATAACTTGATAAGATCCATCCTTAGTCCAGATAAAAGCCAACCACGTTCAGTGACTTGCCATTACCATTCTAAGACTAGTCAACCCCTTTGAGACACAAGAGTGCTTCCACAAAACAACCACTGTTCCTTATTAGAGAAGAAAAGACAAGTAGGAAGTGAGGAAGGACCTTAGTTAGAGGGGATCTTCAGGCATGGGTAACATGTCTTTCTAGTTCCATAACTAGTGCTTGTAGCCCATTTGTTTTCTCTAATGGGTGTGCTTTAAATTCCCATTGTTCGTTGTCTTTTTTGAAATGGGAATCGCACCATGTAAAGACTTATTAATTTATTGTGTCTAAGGGGTGTACTTTGAATTCCCATCATTTTTTAATGAGAACCACACAATGCAAAGACTTATTCAACTTCCTTTTATTGGTCGACACAAAATAGTAAGAAATCCATGAAAACACACATGCATCTAAGTAAGCAGAAAGGCACAAAGAATACTGACTCCCCCTAAAGTCACACCCTATTCAAACATTTGAAATTTTTCCAATGCTAGAAATTACTAAAGTTACAAATTTGTTATAGTTTTATTAATGAAAAAGGGACTGCACATTTCTAGAACAAGGAAAATGATAGAGTGTGTGAATGGGTGGATGTTGTGGACTCACTGGCTGTTGCATGAAAAAGAAATTGTGTCCTAATCATTAGTAAAAAAATTCAAAGCTAGGATCTAGCCACCAACAATCAAATAACAACATAGTACATACCACCATCAAGCAACAAATTGCCAATGTGCGTGGCACTAATGAACAAAAAGTTAGAAAATCACACTAGAATAAAAGAAAATATAAAAGAAAGTGTAAAATATTTAAGAAATAGAAAATGTACTAATGATGTTGTAAAATAAAAATTAGAAAAGATTAATAACATGAAAATAAGAAGATGTAAAATAAAGAATGTGTAAAACAAAAACTTGTAAAACAAAAATGTGAAAAACAAAGGAGCTGCTTATATAGTTAACATGGATGGCCATCTTCCCCATGACTAAGTTAAAAGGGGAAGACCCGAAATATGGAGCATGGTTGTCCATCCGATGAGGCATTTGTTATATTTGCTGCCTTATGTTCATGGAATGGTTTGACTTGTTGTATGTTGACTAGCTATTTCTTGTCTAGGCTTTTAGGTTTGTAGATTATCATGGTCATAGAAGGAAAAGTTTCATAAATTATATAAGGTCCTTCCCACAATGTTTGGAGCTTAGTTCGTTGAGGTATGTGTGTGGGGTTCCAGTAGAGAACCTTATCTCCTGATTGAAATTTGACTTTTTTAATTTTAAGATCATGATGCTTTTTGTTGAATGCCTTGTGAAAATTGTTAGATGATAGGGCCACCAATTAGTTTTCATCTAAGTCGAGGTCAAGGAATAGCTTGCTATTCCAATGATACTATCAGACATGCTCCTTCTACCTCTTGGGCAATTTTAAATCCCAAATTAGTTCAATTTTCAAATAAGCATCATTGTTAAAATTCATGTATTTCATTTGATTTTATTTTATTACATATAGTTAATTGTTTGGTTGGTGCTGAATTAATGTTTATTTTAGTTTATTGTATTGTAGAGTATAGTTGATATAATTACAATGTGATTATAATTATATATATATATTATATAAACATTATATATAAAATATATAAATATTATAGATATTAGAATTAGGGTAATAACAACAACATTTAGCATTTGGTCAGAAAACATGGGTAATGTAAATATGGGCATGCCATGGTAAATACTCTCCAATGTAGAAATTTCACCTTGCTATGTGATGTGGAAATTTGAATAAGCCCTCATCCTCCACTCCAACCTGAAGGTAATGGCCACTTCTAGTCAAAACTCTTACTGACATCCACCACAGTAGCCTTGACATGAAGAAGCTAAAGGACTCTAATGCCATGGACAAGAGTGATCTCATGGCCAAATTCGCAGAAAGTGTCATGGCGTTCATGAAAGGAAACCATTCCTATGATGCCATATGGGAACTAGAGGAGACGTTAACACTTCTCCTTATTAGGACAACCATGGATCTCGAGTTTTGCAAATTAGGCTTCCACAACATCCCATGGGAGGCCATTTCTAGAAGGCTTTGGAACTAGGCTTTAACAAAGATGAAAAATCATGTGAGGAGCACTTTGAATTGCAAAGAAACTATGAATTTTTGGCTAAACCACAAATGGCTTTCAACTATGAAGACACCAAAAAAGTCTAGCAACTTGTAAGTAAGAAAAAAAGAAAATGCATGCATGACCATCAGCCCATGCACCTGCCCATGGATTTTCATAGCAGCACATTTGATATCAAATTTGATGACAGTGATGGTCTCATCTTCAACACGAGCTACATGAATCTATTGTAGAATGATGTTGATGCCATTAGTCAATTGATCCTCCAAGGGTTGAGGTATTTACACATGCAAAGTGAAACAATTGAGATTCAACTAAGCAACTTTGCATAGGTGAACATCGCATGGTTGAGAAACCTAAAAGCATTTACTTTGTGGTTTTGAGAGATTAATGAAATATCATGATTTGGCCATGCCAATGGGATGTCGTCAATGCAACCTCGTTAATGGATTCTCATTAAAGTGATCTCGTTGATGTAGGGTTTGACTCGTTGATGTGTACTTGTTAATGAAGCATCCTATTTTGCCTATAAATGTGCACCTTCTGTCGCATTCATGATGTTCCTTTTATAAGTTGTAGTGAAGCTCTAGTAGTTTTCTTCCTAAAAGTTAGAATATTTTCTAAGTGTCTGCAGTAGAAGTCAAAGAGTGTACGAATCTTTATTTGACACTGTTAAACCTGAGCACTTTAGTCTGTGTAGTAGTAAAGATGAGCTTTTTGATAAAACCTTATAGCACTAGGATTAGTTTAATTATTTTCTTTAAGAATTTAGTATTTTACGCAATTTTCCTTAATGTTTTAAGTAATTAAGTAATTAGTTAATTAAGCTAGATTTAACAACGGTTAATTAAAGCACATAAGTACGACCACTTTGAGCATATTTGTAACACTTGGTAATCCTAGTAATACTTAACATTTGATAACCCAGTAGTGTTATACATGTTTAGGATGTCTACAGCAAGTGGGAATGAATGCTTATGTTAGGATTAGTTAAGTGTTAGCTAGTTAGATTAATTTAGTAATTAATTAACTTATTCTTTATTTTTAGGTGACTTAGAACATAAAAACATCAAAAATGATAAAAAATCATATGCCTCAGGTATGCTTAATCATACCCTTGTACTCACAAGTGTAATTGGGAAGAAAACAATTGCATCAGTTGATTCACCTCCTAGAGTAGAGTACGTTAAAACCTAGAAGTCCTTGGAATTTGACTAGATCATGCATGAATGCTTGTGATTCATATGGTTGGATGTACGAGTACCTGTCACTCATCATTGGCATCATTGTTGGGGAATTTTTAGTTAGTGTTGTGTGCTATTTAGGACTTAGTGACAAGTATTTAAGATTGTTGGAATGAATCCTAGATTCATAATCATTCAAATAATGATAATAATTATAATTAAAACAAATTATTATTTATTTTCTAAGTGTAAATGTATTCTTCTCATAGGCATGATGAATCAAAACTGTTGGTGCCACAAGAATTCAAAGTGATATATACTCATCCAAATGAGTGTGTGCTTGATTTCACCTTCATCCTACACTAGGATGAACAACTATAGTGGAGAGAGATGAAGGGAAATGTTTTGTTGTCACCTAACCAATTTGTTCCTAGGATGCTACTCCAAACTCTTAAGAGGTTGGGCATCCAAGATCTTCATGAAGAATACATTATGTAGGACCATGACTATCAAGACTACCATCCTACTGAAACATAATGCAAAAGAGATTGGTACTAGGAGAAGCACCATGAAGCTATGAAAGGGAAACAGTTAACTAATCCCTTATCTTTACTAAACCAAAAAGATAATGAGGATCCTTCCTCTAGGGGTTCTCAACATGAAGATTCTCCATTCCTTGACTCTAATGAAGGGGGCTTGAACTCAAATTTATAGTTCATCATCAACAGTCCTCATTCAGGCAAGAGTGGCCCATGATCGTGGGGGCTTCAAAAGTGGAAGTTAAAGAAAGGGCTCAGGTAAGCATCATGATGATGATAAATTTGATGATCATGATTCTAACAAGTGAAGAGGAGTTGGTAGACATCATGGTGGTGGTAGCCCTCCTTCCTCTTCATCCTCATCATCTACATCTTCTTCATTCTCCTTTGAATCTGACCAAAACCACAGAGAATGGAACCATGATGGAGGTGAATGGTGGAACAAAAATGATTGTATGCCTAGCCATGAATGAAGGGGTATTAGAGGATAGTATAGGCATCATCAAAATCATGATGATGATGAGCCTTTGCTTACAACTCGAAGCATGTTGAACATTGTAGAGGCAGTCAAAATTCCAACTAGGCATGTGAAAGATAGTAGAATCAAGAGGTTAGATATGAACAATATCCCTAGATTTGAGGGGGGATATAACTCAAATCCACAGTCCCATCTTCAAGTCTTTCACAATGCCTATGCCTTGTAGAACATCAAAAGTGATTAGTAGAAACTGAAGCTATTTCCTAGGATACTCATAAAAGAAGCTAAAAGTTGGTATCACTCCTTAGAGTTAGAACCAATCTAAAGATGGAGTATGATGCTTGAGCTCTTCAATGAAAAATACTAGAAATACTCTAGAGTGTCTAATCTAAGAAAGAAAATCCAAGGCTAGTGATAAGGAACTCATGAACCTTTTAACGTAGCCATGGATTAGCATTATTCTTTTTTACACAGATTTCCTAGCTATGGTTATTCCCAATGGGAACAACTTTTTCATATCATAGATGAGCTCCAATAAGAAACATAGAGAACTATTGGGGTCTATGCCCAAGGGAGATTTTTAGAACTTAGAGCCCATTAGATCTAAAGGCTGATTGAGTAGGTTGTAAAAGAAGAAAGAGAATTGCAAAAATAGGAAAGTGCTAAGAAGTATAACCAAGACCCTTCCATTAGAAAAAGGAAGGTTTGATTCTGTGACAGTGAGGGGGAGGCACCACTTGATGAAGTGGGGTAGCAAAAAACCTTGCTGATTCACAAATATATTTTTAAAATTTTGGCAAAAATGGATAAAATGTGAGAATCTTTGGAGAAAAAATTCAAAATAGCTCTAAAAATTGTAGAGGAATCCAAAGAGAAAAGTAGTAATCATGATTGTAGGAAAAGTAAGGAAGCTAAATGTGTCTACCAAAGGGGCAAGTGCAAGGTTGTTGCGGTAGAAGAGGTTCTGAAGTCAAAATTAGATGATGATGATTAATGTGACATCTACCAATATGAACATCCTAAGAGATGTTGCCCTATTGTGTCACATTTGCAGGAGTCTAGGGTGTATACTCTAAATCTTAGACTAGCAAGAAGGCAAACACCTAGAGGATTTCCTTATCCTCAAGGAAATCCTAGGTAGTTCTACCAGCAACAATAAGCTTACTATCCAATTGGAGCTCCACCACAACCATATGAGTAGTATCATCAATGGTAGCACCCACAGTCGTGGGAGATGCCATTGTCAAGGTAACAGTACCTTTATAGACAGTTTGATCCATATGGGTACTATGTTTAGCAACCCATGTCTCAATGTGACTCTTCTAGTCATGCTTCTTTTAAGCATCACTACTACCCTTCAGAGTACTACATAGGTCATTCTTCATCTTCTAGAGGTGAATCCACATACCCTTATCATCCTCCTCATCCTTTAGCACATGCCCCTCCTCCCTCAACTTAATTATTGAATGCTTCATCCATGTAGGGTGAGATTCCTACATAGACACAATAGTGTAACACTACTAGGGCTATTAACTTACAGCCAGCTTCACAACTGAGTAGTTCAAAAAACTAGATTCCATAAACAACCATTCTTCTAAACCAATAGCCTTATAAAGCCCTCACCGATCCATGTAGCTGGTCACCCTATGTCTCCTTCATCATTTATATCTATTCCTTTTGAGAACTTGTCAAACTAAGTACCTTCTAAGATCCGCATAGTCATGTTAACCTGCATTGTACTCAATTAGATCAAGGCTAGCAACCTTCCCAGGAAAAGAGCTAATCCAGGAAGTCCCCTCATCTACTTGCCTATCACTAGGAATGAGCCATGCAAGAGTATTCTTGATTCAAGTTTTAGTGTCAATATGATTTCTCACAAAATGTATAAAGCCTGGAATTTGCCTCCTCTTAAGAAAAGTAATATTCATTTATAATTAAAAAATTAGTCCATCACTATTTCCTTAGGATTGATGGAGGATATTATGACCATTGTCTATGGGTGGTCATATTTTTTCAATTTCCTGGTGATCAAGGTTGACAACTATAAGGGGGGACTTTCCAATTAGTATTGGAAGGGCTTGGTTGAGCATTGTTAATGTGTGAATGGGCATCAGAGACCTTTCTTGGAAATTTCCAAGGAGAATGAATTTGGCAAAGTTGAGAAGAAGAAAGTTCCATGCATCACGTATAGCAATACAGGGTGCAATTCTATGTAGAAACTTTATTATGTAAAACATACATTAATCTCAACATATAAAAAATTTCTAGATGAATCTAAAATTCAAAAGTGATTATACATAGTAGCCATAAAACAGGAGGGCACCCAGTGGCTGACAGTTGATCTTGAAATCAACACTCTTTGCATGGAACCAACTGAGAGCTTAACATGTGCCTATGTTGAAGGCATGGATGAACTGGAGCAATTTCATTGCCAACTCTCTGATGATGAACCTAATAATACTTATTGGGTAGAGTTGGAAATCCCTAAAAATTTCAAACAGGAGCCCCTAGAGTTAAAAACTCTACCTTTTGGCATAGAGTAACCATTTCTAAAAAATGTTAAGTTGGTCATAATCAACGCTAATCTTACTACTGGGTAGAAAAAGATGTTGTTAAATGTGGTCAACAAATGGCCAACAACCTTTGCTTGGTCATATCCTCAATTCACTGGGATCCATCCTAGGATATACTAGCATCACATCTATATTGATCCTTCCATCAAGCCAAAGAGACAACCGCAGAGGTGGCTAAATCCTAAATTTAAGTAGATTGTCAAAAAGGAAATTGAACAACTCCTCAAGGTGGGATTCATCTATCCAATTGCACATAGCGAGTGGGTTAGCCCACTTGTGATTGTGCCAAAGAAAGGTGGCAATTGGAGGATGTGTATTGATTTCAGGCTATTGAACATAGCAACCTATAAAGATCATTTTCTATTTTCATTTGTGGACTAGGTGTTGGACATTATTTTTTGGCATTGTTTCTATAGCTTTTTGGATGGTTATAGTGTCTATAACCAAATTCAAATGGCACCAGAAGATCAGGCCAATACAACACAAGTCCCTGGGGGACTTTTACATATCGAAAGATGTCATTTGGTTTGTGCAATGTCCCTACCATCTTCCTATGCCTTGTCCTTAGCATTTTTTAGTAGCAAATTGGTAGTGGGATGGAAGTCTTCATGGATGAATTTTCCATCTATGGTGCTATGTTTGAGTAGGCCCTGGACCACCTTAAGCAATTGCTTAAAAGATATGTGGAGACTAATCTTTGGCTCAATTGGCAAAAGAGCCATCTCATGATCTAGGAGGGCATTATGTTGGGGTATAGAATTTTCCAAGTAGGGATAGAGGTGGACCCTAAAATGATTAGGGTCATCTAAGGAATAACCCATTAGCTGACAATTGTTAAAGAGGCCTAGTCATTCCTTGGTCACACTAGCTACTATTGACCATTCATAGCGAATTTTTCTAAGATCTCTAAATTCTTGGTTGAACTTACAAAGAAATATGCTTCATTCATATGGATCGAGGAATGCAAAAAGGCATTCTAGCAACTCAAAGAAAAGCTTGTAGAAACTCTAATTCTACGAGCACTTGATTAGTCTCATCCATTTCACATCATGACGGACACATCAAACTATGTCTTGGGATCTATGCTTATGTAGTTGGATGATTAGAAACATCCTTATTACATCCACTACACAAGTTGACACATTTTTGGTGCACAGATAAATTACACCATAAAAAAAAGAGCTAATGACAATGGTGTATGCCTTGGAGACATTCAAACACTATGTGCTTGGATACAAGGTGTTTTTGCACATTGACCATAGTGCCATTTGCTTCCTCATGAACAAGCCAATAGTTAGCCCCTATGCCATACAGTGGCTTATGATCTTACAAGAGTTCGATCTCATAATGGTAGATCAAAAAGAAACTAAGAATGTGGTCGTTGATCACTTGTCTTGGTTATGATGAGATAGAAAAGAGAAAGAAAACCCACTCTTTGATCAATTTCATGATGAACTCCTCTTTGTTGATGCAATAAATGAATAAGTGTCCACTAAACCTACATGGTACGATGGAATCCTCACTTTTCTTCTCACTCAAGAGATGCCACAAGACTTAGATCATCGAAAGAAACAATAGTTTCTTCATTAGGCCAAATGCTTCATGGAGATCAACAGACATTTTTAGAAGGTATGTGCCAATGACCTAGTTCATTGGTGTGTTCTTGATGTTGATCAATTATGTGTTCTTCAAGACACTCAGAAGGATCCTTGTAAGAACCACTATGTAGGAAGATGCTTGGCCATTAGGATCCTGATGGTATGGTATTACTAGCCAACAATCTTCAAGGATGTTCACCAATTCATCTGCTCTTATGAACATTGTTAATGAGATGGTGGGATGACTGCTCAAAAGGAGGAACCTTAGTAGTTGATCCAACCATTGGAACCCTTTAATATCTAAGGCATTGATTTCATGGATTCCATCACACCCATGTCAAATGGAAAGACATACATTATAGTCGCTATTAACTATTGTACAAAATGGGCAAAAGTAGCAACCATCACCGACTGTACATCTTTCATTATTGCATGATTTATACAAAAAATGTTATAAATTGGTTTGGTATGCCATGTGCATTGATTTTTGACAATGGTACTCACTTTAAAAGCACCACCTTTCGCAAGCTCATGCAACGCTTGGATGTTGAACATAAATTAACAACACCCTACCACCCCTAATGCTTGCTAATGGTGGTTTGTACTTAATTCTTTTGATTGCTAGTTTCTAGTTTCTATTTTTGAATTTTAATGATTAATGACAAAGACAGTATATTTTTCATGGAATAGGTAGTGAGTCCATGTCATCCACCCATCCACAAACTCTATGGTCTTCTTGGTTTGGAAATATGAGGTCCCTTTTTCATTAATGAAACTTATTGAACTTGTGACCTTGGTAGTTTTCAAACTTGGGAAAGATTTAAAGGTTTGAAGAGGGTGTGACTTCAAGGGGATTCAATACTCTCTGTGCCCTTCTATGTACTCAAGTACAGTTGTGTTTTTATGGATCTTTTATCATTTTGTGTTGACTAATAACAAGAAGTTAATAAGTCTTTGCATGGTGTGGTTTCCATCGAAAAATCCATAAAAACATAAAATCCAAAAAGAAAACAACAACAACAATGGGAAATCAAAGCACACCCCTTAGACAAGAATAACAAGCTACAAGCATTCTTTATGGAACAAGAAAGACATGTTACCCATGCCTGAAGTTCCCCTATAATTAAGGTCCTTTCTCACTTCTTTCTTTTCTTTTCTTCTCAAATAAGAAATGTTTTATCTATGGGAGCATTCTTATATTTGAGGGGGTGGATTGGTCTTAGAGTGTTGATGCAAAGTCATTGAAAGTGGTTGGTTTTGATTTGGACTAAGGATGGACTTTATCAGGTCATTTAACCATAAGATCCATAAGGGACTTCATGTGATCACAATTTGGAACTCCATTTCACTTTCTCTCTCTTCCACCTATGCTTTCCATAACTCACCTCACTATTAGCTCCCATTTCTTATTCAATGTCTTAGTTTGATGTGTTAAAATTATTAGGTATATTCTTTCATATTTGATCCTTAAATTTTCATAATCATTAATCAACTGTGGGGCCAATAGACTCCTTTGTTGAGGTCATGCAAGGGTAGAAAAGGTATGAGCATACTATGGGAAGGACCCATTTGCATGTCTCTTGGTTGGTTTAGTTAAGTTTATTATCCCTAGGCATTTTCACAATCAACTCTTTCATGTGCCCCATTGGTTGCATCTAACGTTGCACTCCTTAAGGCATTTTTCTCCAAAATTTCATTCTCCAAGTCAGTTTCTCCAATTTTGTAAATTCATAATCCCTCTTCTAGCATTTCATCATGTTCATGGATTTTTTGGCCCTCCATAGACTTTAATTTCATGCAAAAACTTGTATTTTTTGAGATATTCAATGTGAAAAATTTTCCTAGCATAGCTTTGTCAATGGGACCTCGTATATGTATCCTAGTCATTGATGAGACCCAATAGATGCAAGGAAAAAATGCCTATAAATACACATGGACCCTTAATTATTTTTTACATTTGCTTTAAAATGAGGGGGGAAGGGGTTTGAATTTTTCAAAGCCCAAAAGCTTCCAAGAGTCATATCTTCCTAACCGCTTATCCAATGCACTCTGTTCTTAGACCCTATAGCTATTGAATGTAAGCACTTCATTGTGGGGCCAAAAATCTTGAGTTTTTGATGAAATTTTTTTTTGAAAAAATTTCTAAATCCCATAAATATTTAATAAAGAAATCAACATTAAAACATCAATTTATGAAAGTTAAACCATTCCAACAAGCTTTGATATCATTCTAAGTTAAAAATCATTAAAATAATAATAAAATAATCAATCTGCCATGGTCAAAACTTAGCCTAAGTGTAACTTCTCAGTGAGAAAGGTACTTAAATGTTATGAGTTACACATTCAATGCCAATCCTTGGTTATGTTTTGACCACAGATGACACCTAAAGGAAAGCATGTGCAAGAAGGAGGACTGTCCCAACCAAGGGACAAATGGTGAAGAACGGGAAGGGACCAAGAATAGCTCCATCAGCTAGTAGAGACCCATGTTGTGGAACCTCTTTAGGAGGAGCCTGAAGTGGAATCTATTGGATAGATTCTTGAAGAAGTAGCTGCAAGAGAACAATCTCACCTAGATGAGGCACCTTAATAGAGGCCTACCTCAAGTAGATTGTAAATAACAAGGTCCAAAAATTTGTGCTCCAAGAGTTAAATATTGACCTTTCTTGGAGTTCACACTACCAAAAGTTACAGCTCAACTACAAAACTCTCCCATGTGGCCAACAATCACTTCTAGTAGGGAGTGGTACATTGGAGAAACATACTTGTTCTGGAATAATTGGTAGGCGAGTTGAATGGTCAAGATCAAGGACATTTTAGTGTCCTACTCAGTGAAAGCCATTACAAAGACCCTTGAGTTACCAAAAATTGGGGCAAACATTGCTAAGATCCTAATGTAGGTAGATCCTGACATTAAGAAGGAATGAACGCAATGGTGTTATGGAGTAGATCGTAAGGAGTTTGGTGCACTAACTATAGTAGATCGTAAGGAGTTTGGTGCACTAACCATAGTGATCTTAATCCAATGGTGAGGCCAAGCAAGATGATAGCCTTCTCCACACATACATGTGCCACTCTAAGTGGTAGATTCCCTGTGAAGCTTCCATAGTTGATTTATCTTGAGATAGAGAAGCGGTTTAAAGAAAATGAATGTGGAAGAAAGGTACTCCCCTTTCCAGGCTTCATTCAAAAATTGTGAAAGAGGGACATTGCTTAATGTGCTCCATCCACTTCCTAGGTGGAGATGATGAAGGACAAGGTGCCTACTAAAGTTATTCAAAAATAGGAGTAGCAATCACCACCTCCACCACCTACTCACAAAAAAATGTTGAAGTCTCACATTGCTCTTAAGCACATGTGCGAGATCCAAGAGCATCTCTTGTAAGAGCAAGACTAGTAAGCAAGAACAAGTGGTGGTGACCCTTCTGTGTATTGCCTAGCAATGAGCCACCTCAATGAATTGGACCAAACATAAACTAAATGGAAGGAGGTGGGCCAATTTTCTTAGCCCAATGAATGCAGCTAGCCATGAGATCAAATCCTAGCACCCAAGAGGTGATGATATCTCTTTCTTGGTAGCAAAAATTCTAGGAAATCTTTGAGAACGCCACTACTTTTTTAGTGCATCTGGTGGAGGACGAAAGGGCAATTGCTTTGGTGATGCAGAATCATGGGCAGGAGACTATGGTAGAAGTTGTTGTTAATAGAATTGCTGAAGCATTAAATGCACCTATTATGTCTGTACTAGATGTTTCTACACTTAGAGATGTGTAAACATACATAAGAAACCTTAGTGGCAAACTGAGTATAGCCCAACACGAGGGGTTTCTAGACTGATTGGTGGGAACTAGGCAATCGATTTCAAATATCTTTGATCTACTGGATATAATCACTGCAACCTAGTTAGAGTTGCTAGAAGCAAGGGATAACTTAAAAAAGCCTAAGAAAAAAACTAATGCTTGGTTGTGGAGGTTGCTGAATTAAGAGTATGTCTTGCTGATCATCCATTTCACAACCTTGCATTGACAAGGGATGGAGCCTTCAAGTAGCTTGAAGATAAGCTCAAAAAGGTTGAGAATGAAAAGGAGATAGTTGTCTTTGACTAGTTTGTAACCAATGCCAAGATGTATACCATTCAAAAGAACTTTATCTAAACAAACCATGAGAATGAAATTTGAACTACAGAAAATCATCACCTATAGAATGTTGATGTGTAGAAGCAGCATATGCAAGATTGTATCCATCAATAACAAGAGCAACTAGCCAGAGTAAATAGTGAATTGAGGAGATTGATAGCCAAAAATAGAAATCTCTTCATGGAGGAAGTTTATTCCCTTCTCCAAAAGTCCTTAATTGAGATAGCCTCCTATAAGAATGAGGCTCTCAAATTTGAGAGTCAAAAACCATCACAAAGATTAGGTCAATCTATAGAAGGAAATCAATGAAAAAGAAATCCAAATGATGAAGGTAAAGATGAATGGGGTCCTTCAGTAACTCTAGTAAGGAGGCAGTGTATGACAACCTATCTTTGATGGGTTGAATTCATATAACAAAGTAGAAATCTACATGCAGGAGTTGCAGATCAAGGAGATGATGGAGTACATGGAGCTTGCTGATAGACCATAGTTAGAATTGGAGAAGCAAGTGGCCAGCTCGTACTTGTTATATGAGGTAGAGTTCAAGCATCACAAAGACACTAAGTAGAAAATTAAGATTGCTAATGTCAAACTTGAGGTTCTCAAAGTGAAATTCACTGATCAATGATCAACTATTGAGAACTTGTCCAAGTAGATGAATGACTATCAAAAGTTGTGCAATGCACTTATAACATTCAATATTGAACATAAATAGTTTGTTGTCTAGTTCATGAATGTCAATGAGCTATTTCTTGCAATGTCCTATTGGTGGAATATTTCCATTTCAGCCCATATTTGTAAGGCCACGTGGACTATTAATGATCCCCACAATAAGGAAGAGAAGATGAAGGCATTGTTGGATGCCTTTCATCTTCCACTAGAAGTCTAGTTGCCACAAGACAACCATAACTACCTTAACCACTGCATGCACTTGAAGTAGGAGAAGGTCCTTTAGAGCCTTAGGAACCTCCACCACCTAGGACCATTTGAGCTTCTTCAACGTCTTCGCATCATCTGAAGAATTGTGTTTGTTAGTTTTCTTTGCGTGTTCAATTTCATTGTCCTAAATGCCAAAATTTTTGTAATCATTATAAATTGTACACTCAGGTACTTAGTTTTTGTTGTGTTATTTTTGTGTTTGTTTTTTCAGTCAATCACCCCATATCTTCCCAAATTTTGTAAGGAACTCAAGGACAAGTTTTCATTTAGCTATGGGGTTATGATAAAGCGTCATGATTTAGTCGTGTCAATGAGATGCTATTAACGCAACCTTGTTGACGTGATCCTGTTGACATAGTGTTTGACTCATTAATGTGTACCTGTCAATGGGGCACCTTGTTTTTCTTATAAATGTATGCCTTCCATTACATTTATGACATTCCTTTCATAAGTTGTAGCGAAGCTTTGGCAGTTTTCTTTTTGAAAGTTAGAATATTTTCTAACTGCCCATAGTAAAAGTCAAAGAGTGTATGGATCTTTATTTAAGCATTGTTATACCTAAGCATTTCAATGTGTGTCGCAAGAAAGATGAGCCTTCTAATCAAACCTTATAGCACTTAGATTAGTTTAATTTTTTTCTTTAAGCATTTAATATATTAAGCAAATTTCCTTAATGTTTTAAGTAATTAATTAATTAAGCTAGATTAAATAGCGATTAATTAAAAAACATAAGTACAACCACTTCGAGCATACATGTAACACTTCGTAACCCTAATAACACTTGACATTTGGTAACCCAATAGTGTTATATGTGTTCAGGACATGTACGGAAAGTGGGAATAGATGCTTATGTTAGGATTAGTTAAGTATTAGCTAGTAAGATTAATTTAGTAATTGATTAACTTATTTTTTATTTTTTATCCTTAGGTGACTTAGAACACAAAAGCATAAAAAATGATAAAAAATCATATATCTCAGTTATACTTAACCATACCTTTGTACTCACAAGTGTAACTAGGAAGACAATGATTTCAAAAGTTAATTCACCTCCTAGACCAGTGTACGTTAAAAACTAGAAGTCCTTGGAATTCGACCAGATCATGCATGAACACTTGTGATTCATATGGTTAGACATAGGGGTACCTGCCTCTCATCAGAGATGGAAGTGAAAATGAAGGATCCAATGAAGTTCTGTGCAGTAGTAGCAGTTTCAAATAACATTTGAGAGCTCAACATTTGGTGCAGGACATTGAAGAGCTTCCACATAATTTTGGACAACTACAGTGCCTACAAATCTTATGTTTGTAGTTGCCATTACTGAAACAACTATCAAAGAGCTTTGGAATGTTGTCATTGTTGAAGGAGCTATGGTTGGAGGTTTGCAAGAAAATGCAAGAGTTATGCAATGACTTTTGCAATTTTGGGTAACTACATACTATGGCTTGGACTCACATAGATACACTACTAGAGGCATGTTAGAAGCAAATAATCCAACTCAAATGTTTAACAACGTTGTTGCTGGATTTGCATCTACACCACAAGTCTAAAAATTTGTCTTTTTCACTATGCGTTAATATTTACTATGGGCCATGCTGGACTCCCAACAAATTTAGTCATTAAAATATGCAAAAGCAATAAACATGATTATATTGATTAATGCATACTAAATATCATGGCACGCCTCTTCTGTTGCTTCCATAGATTTCATGTTAATTAAAGACATGAAGGATGCCAAACTTGGTAGTTTGCACCACAAATAATGGATTGGTATTGGATTCTTCAATACCCATATATTATTAAAATGATTATTTTAAAACATTGTATAGTATAAATAAGACATTCAAATTTGTATTGGGGAACCCGAGGGGCACCCAACAGGCACATAGGGGATTCAATACTTGAGGGGAATACCTGGAATCAATACCCAAGAGAATCCAGATCAAGTTGAAATCAATTTTCCTTAAAGAATTGTTAAGTAAGGATTCATTGAGCCTTGTGGAAACTATAGATCATTGGAGTCCATTTCCAGGCTGTTAAGGTTATTGCACTGTGGAAATAGCAAGGTAGAATTATAGATTAAGTGAAGTCTCCCTTGTAATCCTCATAATCTATGCTTGTATACATGCTTTCAATTTGATTTAATAATTAATTTCCACTCTTGAACTTAAGATTAGAAGTTAGGATGATAATTTATGTTTTTACTTATGAGTGATAGTCATAATTGTGGGATTTGATAAGATTTTATTCTAATTATTTCATGTTTTTATGATCTTTTGACTTTGAATCATTTCCTCCATGGATATGACTCATGAGTTAGTCACAAACAAGGTTGCAATTTATGCAACAAAGATAATAATGAAAGTAATCTAGCACCAAATTTTTTGGCTCATCTATTTGACACTATTGTCAAGAAGGCTGGTAGAGTCAATTTGGCACCATTGTTGGGAGGCTGACAAAGTCAATCTTCATCAAAGGTTCAATATATTTTATTTTTATTTTTTTCATATTTCTTTGTAAAATTTAAATTGAATCTTCAAACAAGGTATACATTCTTTCTATTTCATTTTATTTTCTTTTGTTTTGTAGTGTTAGAAATGGTCTCCCTTAATTATTTTGCTTGTAAGAAGAAAAATAAAAAAAAATTAAGGTCCCAAAAATTAGTCTTCTTAATTCATAAACTTGTGGAAGGTTATAACACAATTTTAATTAATGAAAGATAAATTAAATCAACTTACAAAATTTTAGGATTAGTTGCCCATGAATGTGCTAAGGAATAGTGTGTTTTTTAAATGAAATTAACCAAGCAACTGAAATATCCAACACAAATACCACAAGTTATTATAAATTTTAATCACATATCAAATTATATAAAGTAAAAATAATTAAGGGAAAACCAATAGTCTATAACTTTTTCCTTGAAAAACGTAGAGGGAAATAAGAAATTCTATTATTAGTTGGGATTATAAAGAATTTGGTAGCATCATGTTTAGAATGCAAAGGAGAAGGATGACTTTTTGTACCTTAAAATAGATAGGTTTATACTAGAAATCCAACTAAGGTTGAGCCTTAGATTAATAAATGTCCTACAAATAATAAACTTCATTGTTTTGAAATAATATTCTTTAAGTGTGATGAGTGGCAAGATACCCCTACACTCAACCATACGAATACAAGCATAGCACGCATGATCTAGTCGAACTCCATAGACTAAGTGCCTACACGCCCCATGGAACACTTAGGGTTAATCATTCGTTGTCTTCCCAGACTTACTTGTAGTTGTCACGGTGTATGGTTAAGTAAGTCTAAGGTATATGATTTTTATAGTCTTTTATGTTTTATGTATCCTATGCTAAAAAGGTGAAGGGTTGAGAAACTAAGTACTAACTCTAACTAATGAACTAACTCTAATTTAACCTAGCATCAGCATCCATTGCCACTTACCGTACACACCCTGAATTGATGCAACCGTGGCTACCAAACGCTAATCGTTACTGGGATCACCACGCGTAACGCACATGCTCGAAGTGGTCGTACTGAGGCACTTAATTAGGAGGAAAGGGTTGAGAGAATCTAATCTAGCCTAAGTGCGATGAGCATCCATTCCTTGATTATCCGTACACATCTTTAAATGCTTGTAATCAAGTCGTACTCATTCCGCATTACCAAGAGATAAGGGTGAGAAGGAAAATAATAAATAACAAATAATAAATAATAGGTAATAAATAACAATAATAAATTCCTATTCCATGCACTGCAAGGTTTATCCAAGAAGTTCGTCTTTATTACCGTACACAAATTGTGTTTAGGTACAATGTTGCTCGAATAAAGATCCATTCACTTTAGGACTCCTACTACGGGCACATGGAAAATATTCTATCTCTGGAGTGATCAATCTGCCAAAGTTTCCCTACTGTCTAGCCTAGAATGAGAAAACAACGGAGAGTCGCCTCTTATTTATAGATATGACGGCGCACTGCGATATCGTAGGGGAAGACGCGATATCGCGTACACGATATTGCGAGGGATGCGATATTGCGACAGCTGAGATATCACGTACGCGATATTGCGGCCCATGCGATATCGCATCCCATCATACCCCCATGACTAAATGCAAATTCTTCCTTGAGTTCATTACAATAATATCAGGAAGGTATGGGATTATTGACTCAATGGAAACTAATGGAATGACATGTAAATGGATCATCATTACAAGACACAAAAAAACTGGTGTTTATGACAACAAGGATGAACACTTTATTACATTGACATCAGGCCTCATTTGGCAGCTGAGAGAAAAGAGAAGAGAAAGAAGTGTTGCTGCTGCCAACGCCCAGATTGCGCCTTTCATTGTCCATCCTTAAGCACATCATCAGTCTTGCTCCTTGTATAGCTACTTCAGCACCGTTCCATTCCAAGTGGTCCCTCCAGATCCAATCCGTTATTGCATGATCACCATCTACACACACAACACAGTCTTATGTTAGCAAGGGTAGATGAATTTCAACATGGGTAATACCTTGCTTTAGTGTAAGTCCATTGGCTGAGTTGTGGTATGGTTAATATGGATTTGGGATTATATAAATGATGACTACTGAAGGTGTAGGGGTTAGGAGAAAATCAAAAAAATTGGGCCCCGTACCCCCATGACTAGTTGCGAACCTCTGGTAGCGATAGAATGGAAAAAGAATAAGAACAAGAAGATGGATAAAATGAGACAACTAAGACATCGATGAAATGGATGTCAAGATGGAAATGAACAAAATAAAATTAATTGCAAAATGTTAAGGGAAAGAGATTAACTGGTGCACCAAATAGGAATGTCAGTGGGTCCTCCCCAAAGCAAGCTCATGCCCTTGATGCCCTGACAAACCCACATTCAAAGAGTCCGTAGGCTCTGAGAATGTCCTTTGGAATAAGGGTTAACGTCTTAACCACAAGAATTTACCAAAAATAAAACGATGTATCTACCAAGATATACACTAATGATACAATCGACAATAAGGTAAATAATGGAGAAAAAGGTGGAGAGAAGAGAATGGAATGGAATCCCAAGAACAAGGTGGTGTACAGCCCCTTGTGTATTTCATGATTAATAATGTGACTTGGCAAATCTCATTCCAACTTCGGCCTCAAACCAACCACATCCAGTGAATTTGCATCAATGCACTTAGCCAAACCATCCACTTGAATAACAAGAATGCTTCTTCGAAGAGCCACCACCATTCTGACAAAACAAATGAGGAGAGAATGGGAAGCGAGAAGGGCCTTAGTTAGAGGGAATGTTTTTGGTTCCATAACCAGTGCTTGTTGCCCAAGTATATTTCATCTAAGGGGTGTGCTTTGAATTCTCACTTTCTCTTTTCTCTCTTTTTTTTTCTTTCTTTTTTTTTCTTAAGGTTTGTGTTTTTATGCATGAGAACCACACCATGCAAAGCCTTCTTATTTTTATTGACTTAGCTTTCGATAATTGGGTAACGTCAGAATGGCAAGAAAACTCAAGAAGAAAACATCCAAGCACCCAAGAGAATGGCCAACACAAATTTATCAAGTTCCCTTGAAGTCACACCCTTTTCAAACCTTGAGTTCTTCCTTAGTTTGAGAAGTACCTAGTCACCGATTCGTTAAAGTTCTTATTTAGAAGAGAGACTGTACATTTCCAAGTCAAGAGAGACCATAGACTTTGTGGATGGATGGATGAAGTGAACTCATTACCTGCCACATCAAAAGAACATACCTTAGTGTCAACATCATAACTTTAAGGTAAAAACCAAACATTAGAGATCAATAAGAAAACAGTTCATAGCATCAGGAAGAACACTTATTGGGTGATGAACTTACATGGTGGATAAAACACACACAAACACACACAGAAAATGAAAAAGTATAACGATGTTGTAAAACAAGAACAAGAAAAGTTAAAGAAATTTGTAAAGAAAAAATGTGTAAGACAAAAATTGTAAAACAAAAACTTGTAAAACAACAATGTGTAAGACAAAAATGTGTATAACAAAAACGTGTAAAACAAAAACATGTAAAACAAAAATGTGTAAAACAAATATGTGTAAAACAAAAACGTGTGAAACAAAAATGTGTAAAACAAAAACTAAAAAGAACTGAGGGCCTCCAATGATTAGCATAGGTGGCCATCTCCCCCATGACTAAATTGCAAGGGAGAGATCCGAAATAATGAGCACCTATTTGAATTTTGTAAAAGTGCCCAACTTCTCCCAAATGATGTTTTTAGGTTAAGGGATGGAGGTTGGTGACGCTCATATTCCAATGTATCTATGCCTTCATTGTTAGCATGAGTTTCCTCAGTTCGCTCCGTGCATATTAGTTTGCTCTTCCTAGTAGCTGTCAACCATGGGGTGTCTACTACTAGTGTGGTTGCTACATACAGGCATCTTTGGATTTTTGTTTCTTTGGCACACCAATTACATAGAAGAAATGCTGAACACTCTTCCATGTCATCACCCTCTGAGTCACTGTATGTGATGCATAGAACTTTCCTCTTCTCAATCTTTCCATAAATGTTTAAGGAAAGATTGCGGATCCCTAAGTACGTGATGGGACGTGATATCGCATGGGCCACGATATCACGTATGCGATATCACATCCGCCACGATATTGCATCCCCCGGGATATCGTGTCTTCCTTGCGATATCACGTACGTGATATCACGGTTTGTCGCCATATCTATAAATAAGAGGCGGCTCTCCCTTGTTTCCTCATCCTAGGCTAGACAGTAGGGAAACTCTGGCAGATTGATCACTCCAGAGATAGAATATTTTCCATGTGCCTGCAGTAGGAGTCCCAAAGTGAACATTGTACCTGAACACAAGTTGTGTATGGAAATAAAGATGAGCTTTCTGGATAAACCTTGCAGTGCATGGAATAGGATTTTATTATTGTTATTTATTACTTGTTAACGCGGAATGAGTACGACTTGATTACGAGCATTTAAGAATGTGTACGGATAATCAAGGAATGGATGCTCATCGCGCTTAGGCTAGATTAGATACTCTCAACCCTTTCCTCCTAGTTAAGTGCCTCAGTACGACCACTTCAAGCACGTGCATTACGCATGGTGATCCCAACAACGATTAGCGTTTGGTAGCCACGGTTGCATCAGTTCAGGGTGTGTACGGTAAGTGGGAATGGATGTTGACGCTAGGTAATTTAGACTTAGTTCATTAGTTAGAGTTAGTGATTAGTTTCTCAACCCTTCACATTGTTAGCATAGGAGACATAAAACATAAAAACCATAAAAATCATATACCTCAAACTAGCTTAACCATACACTGTGACAACTACAAGTAAGTTTGGGAAGACAACGAATAATTAACCCTAAGTGTTCCAAGAGGCTTGTAGGCACTTAGTCTGTGGAGTTTGACTGGATCGTGCATGCTACGCTCATATTCGTATGGTTGAGTGTAGGGGTATCTC
>MNCI01017497.1:1013441-1055246 GCA_015680685.1 Gnetum montanum
ATGTGGAAGGAGAGGGTGAGTGATGAGATGAAGGAGAAGAGGAAGGGGAAACATCGCCATGGCGATGTTTCTTACCTTCTCTTCGGCTGCTACAACCCCGATTGTGGTGATGATCTAAGTGCCCATCCTTAGCATGAGTTGTTGTTCCCTCTATGAACAATTGGCGTTCACGGGGATCAAAACCAGTGTTATGTATCTTTGATCGTAGGTTCTAATACCCAACCTCCTCATCATCGTTAGGAGGGGGAACATCATTTGTTAGAGAACTCGTGATAATGGGTTCCTCATCTCCTATTTTGCTAAGGACGTGCGGACCTTTGCCCTTCAATAGTATATGTTGACTCTTCTGCCTTAAGTCCCTCATACGTTGTGTAGCTATGGGATGATAATCCCTCATGTCAAAGTCTTCCGCAACGTATTCAACATATAATTCTGTCATGCTAATCTGTGCCAAGGCATGGAGGAGCATGTTAGGGATTGATCGATCTGGGGGTAACACGATGTTACCTTGCAAATCTCTCCATCGCAGCTGGTCTTCTTGATGGAGGATAAAGGTAAAGTCTGGAATATACTCATCGGGATGAGTATAAACTATCTTGTATTGTTTAGAACTTGGCAGATTTTGGTTATGTGTTTTTGATTGCCGACTGTTTCGTGTATTATCCCTAGGCGGTGAGTTGCTTTTGTTAGAAGAAGACATTTTTATCGGTGTGCTAATTTTACCGTTATATAATTTTTTTGTTGATTAACCCGAAGGTTTGTTTAGGCTCCCAATGATGTGAGTGATATCCTATGTTCTATTCGGCGTACAAACACTTAGTTCTTGGCAACGGCGCCAATGATGAGTGGCGAGATACCCCTACACTCAACCATACGAATACGAGCGTAGCACGCACGATCCAGTAAAACTCCGCAAACTAAGTGCCTATACACCCCATGGAACACTTAGGGTTAATCATTCGTTGTCTTCCCAGACTTACTTGTAGTTGTCACGGTGTATGGTTAAGTAAGTCTAAGGTATATGATTTTTATAGTCTTTTATGTTTTATGTCTCCTATGCTAACAAGGTGAAGGGTTGAGAAACTAAGTACTAACTCTAACTAATGAACTAAGTCTAATTTAACCTAGCATCAGCATCTGTTCCCACTTACCATACACACCCTGAATCGATGCAAACGTGGCTACCAAACGCTAATCGTTACTGGGATCACCACGCGTAACACACGTGCTCAAAGTGGTCGTACTGAGGCACTTAATTAGGAGGAAAGGGTTGAGAGAATCTAATCTAGCCTAAGTGCGATGAGCATTCGTTCCTTGAATATCCATATACATCTTTAAATGCTCGTAATCAAGTCGTACTCATTCCGCATTACCAGGAGATAAGGGTGAGAAGGAAAACAATAAATAACAAATAATAAATAACAGGTAATAAATAACAATAATAAAATCCTATTTCATGCACTGCAAGGTTTATCCAGGAAGTTCGTCTTTATTGCCATACACAACTTGTGTTCAGGTACAATGTTACTTGAATAAAGATCTGTTCACTTTAGGACTCCTACTGTGGGCACATGGAAAATATTCTATCTCTAGAGTGATCAATCTGCCAGAGTTTCCCTACTGTCTAGCCTAGGATGAGGAAACAAGGGAGAGCTGCCTCTTATTTATAGATATGATGGCGCACCACGATATCGCGTCCCATCAAAGTGCAATGTTCATAAGTCAAGGTGGCTAAATAACTTAGTTTAAGATAATGCTTATTAGTGTTTGGTTTCTATTAAATACTTACTTAGATGAGTTACTAAGGTTGAAAGAGTGTGTTATATTGGACCCAGTTTCTCTGGTGGTAAAGGCATATATTGATATCAACTAAGATCGATGCCATATGAGAAACCCTTACAAAATGAATACTCCCACAAGAACCTTATGATTGAAGCTAGTCAGATATTGAATTTCTTGTGAAAAAAAAAAAAGAGAAAAGAAAAGAAAAGGAAGAAGAAGAAAAAAAAGAGCAAGAAAAGTAAAACAAAAAAAGAAAAAAAAAAAGATGATCCCATAAGAGCCTTCAAGCATGAGCGGAGCCACACTCCCACAGGAACCTTATAGTTGGGACAATGCTCCAAGATCACAATTTCAAGCATTCCATAAGAAGCCCCTTCTATGAGCAAAGTGTTAAAGGGTCAGGCAACAATTACCAATCAAATAATGATGCCGCTACCTTAGAACTAGGGTATAACACTAGTAGCGAAGGGGTGAATCCTCCATAATTAGTATATTAATGGGCACCTTCACTTTTAATCATTCTTCTTACTCTGTTATTTAGTTACATTGCCTTTTCTTCTTTGTACTTCTCTAACTATTGATTTCTTTTTACTTTTGCTTTTGCTTTTACTTTGTTTTAAACTTTTGCTATTCCTCTTTTCATTTTTGTTGAGTTATCTTCCCATTTTTTTGGCATGGTCATCTCTTCTACCTAGTGGTACTTTTGTGCATGGGTTTTCTTTGTGTTTCCCATCATGTCTTCCATAGGCGTTAGTGTTTGAGATCCCTACAATGGTAGCCAATGATGGATACTAACACTCGTTTACCCATTGCCTTTGTTACCCTCTTAGTCATATGGATATATAAAACCCATGGTGCTTCTTGCTTTTGGTATATTCTTTAACCATGTTTTCTTTTAATAATTTATATTTTCTAATTAACCTAGGTATGTTACATACCTTAGGGGAAGGGGGGAACCAACTAATAAAGGATATGATAGTAGGGTATAACAAACATGAAAGCTAATCCAAGAACAAGTTAGAGAATGAGTTAGATGTCAGTAATGCATTTCGGATCCTTAAATCATAGAAAAGGTTTCGACTTTGAGTTTATAAAACATTCTTACACCTAACAAAGTAGACCTTGTGAGGTGTTGTTAAGCCAAATTAATCCTAGGTAGTGCCTTCATCACTGAGTTATATGTGGACTCATATCCAATAATAAGAATTTATTATCAATAAAAGAATAAGCATATGTACATAAATAGCAAATAAATATTTGCACATCTGAACAATGGACAAGTTTAATTTTTGTTTGTTATTTTATGATGTTGGATGATGAACATTAATAATCTTTTTTCTTGTTAAATGTCTATATGTTTTTAAATGTATTAAATTTTGGGATAGCTAAAAGGATATCTTGGAATGACAGAAGCATAATTTTATTTTGTTTATAGTTGTGCATCTATTAAAGTTTAGTTTATTTTATTTTTACTGCTAGTTAGGAACTATGTTAAACCCCAAATTGGTTCAATTTTCAAATAAGCATCCTTGTCAAAATTCATATATTTCATTCAATCTTATTTATTACATATATAGTTAATTGTTTGATTGATATTTAATTAATGTTTATTTTAATTTATTGTATAGCAAAGTATAGTTGATATAATTATAATGTTATTATAATTATATATATTAAATAAACATTATATGCCATGGACCAGAGCGATCTCATGGCCAGATCCGCAGAAAGCATCGCAGCGTTCGTGAAAGGCAACCATTCCTGTGATGCCATATGGGAACAAGAGGAGACGTTGGCACTTCTATGCATCAGGACAATTTTGATGAACTGCTTGCATTGAATTTGGGATCACGTACAGAAGCGCATTAAATTTGCAGTTGGTGTAGTTGGTACATATTTGATGAACGGTGCACATTGGATTGGGGGATCACGCACAGAAGTGCAGTTGGTGGATATTATGAAATTTTGTCTGGATCTGTACGTTTGGTGGATATTATGAAATTTTGTCTGGATCTGCACGTATGGTACGTATTATGAATGAACTTTACATTGAAATAGTCACCTTGCCTTGCCTTGCTTCACCTCGTGGTAACCTTCCCTCTGCATTGTGCATTACAATTTTACCTATCTTCTCCCGCTCTAAATCTGACCAGAAACTTCATTTGATTGTTAAGTGGCCGGCAAGCAGTCAAGATTCATGGCATCGGCATGACACAGACCACAGAAAACAAGGGAGTACGAATGAATAAACAAATACACGGAAATCAAGAAAAAAGTTACTTTGGTAACTGAAGGCGGAAATTAAGTTTGGTAAACATTGAGCGTCAAAGGTTCTGCCATGACTCGCACATTCAAGCGTGTTTATTGGTCATTGCTGGTTTTTGCTCTTTTTCTCATCTCTGCTGAAAAAAGAAAAACAAAATAAGGTCATCCTCCTGGGTCATGAGTCATGAACATGGTGACAGATGGATGCTTGTTCAACTTTTTTTTAAAATGTGTTTGCTTATGAGCCCATGAAGCCCACCAGCACATGGCCCTCTGTTTCCACTTTCCCGGTGGATCCCCTAGCATCCAAAAGCTTTTGGATCATCATTATCGTCGGTGAGGTGAGTTATTGGGCTGTACCTAGTTTAGTTAAGTTGTGTCTCCTTAGAATGTGGCCTTTTCAACATGGCCCTATAGTGCTACTCGCAGGTCATGGTTGACCAAAAGTATTAACAGACATGATTTGTTATAAATTTGGTTAAGGCTTGATGCTTCATTTTATTTTTGGAAAGATTGGATTGAGGAACAAAAGGGTTTCATTTTATTGCTGTCATTTTGGTTGTTGCAGAAATTATATGTTTGGCCGGCTCTTAAGGAAATGGATTTGATGCCCTCAATACCTTTGCAAATTTTCTTGCTTCCGTGTAATGGTGATATTGCAATCTTCTATGCAATTTTTAAGCATTACCAATGTTTTGGATTTACATTGTACTTGTTCTATATTCTACAATGTTTTTTTATAATATATAAGATTTAGTTTTTTTGAAAAACTAATATATTTAAATTTTCTCTACCATGTCTTGCTACGAGTCCCACTATTTCTTGAGGCACATGTACCCAAACACATTCAGAATCACCAATCGTTGATTCGTTGCTTCCACAAATGGGATTCTTTTGATGCATAGTTTCCACAACATCCCATGGGACGCAATTTCTAGAAGGCTTCACAAACTAGGCTTCAACAGAGATGCAAAATCATGCAAGGAGCACTTTGAATCGCGAAGAAACTGTGAATTCTTGGCTGCACCATAAACTGCTTTCAATTGGGAAGACATTGAAAAAGTCCAGCAACTTGTAAGCAAGAAAAAGAGAAAACGCGCGCACGACTGTTAGCTCATGCTCCTACCCGTGGATTTCCCCAGCGGCACATTTGATATCAAATCTGATGGCGGCAGCGGTCTCATCTTCAACATTGGCTACATGAATCTACCGTAGAATGATGTTGATGCCATCAGTCAATCGATTCTCCAAGGGATGAGGTATTTACACGTATGATGTTGATGCCATCAGTCAATCGATTCTCCAAGGGATGAGGTATTTACACGTGCTAAGTGAAACAGTAGAGATTCAACTGAGCAACTTTGCGTGGGTGAACATCGCAAGGTTGAGGAACCTACGAGCATTCACTTTATGATTTCGGGAGATGAGAGTGGAAATGAAGGTGCTGATGAAGTTTTGTGCAGCAGCAGTAGTTTCAAACAACACCGGAGAGCTCAACATCTGGTGCAGAACATTGAAGAGCTTCCACACAATTTTGGACAACTGCAGTGCCTCCAAATCTTACGTTTGCGGTCGCCATTGCTGAAACGACCATCAGAGGGCTTTGGAATGCTGTCGAGTTGTGGTTGGAGGTTTGCGAGAAAATGAAAGAGTTATGCAGTGACTTCTGCAATTTTGGGTCAGTGGATACTATGGCCTGGACTTACATAGATACGCTGCCAGAGGCGTGTTGAAAGCAAATAATGAACTCAACTTGTGACAACGTTGTTGCTGGATTCACATTTGCACCACAAGTCTACAACTTTGCCTTTTTCACCATGTGTTAACATTTACTATGGGCCACGCTCGACTCCCAACTAATTTTAATCATTAAAATATGCAAAAGCATTGAACGTGATTTTATTGATTAATGCATACTAAATATCATGGCATGCCTCTTCGGCGGCTTGATGGATTTCATGTTAATCAAAGACATCAAGGATGGCAAACTTGGTAGTTTGGTGGTATCTATTCTTCAATACCCATCTATTATTAAAATAATTATTTTTAAACATTGTTTAGTATAAATAAGACATTTAACTTTGTATTGGGAACCCAGTGGGGCACCTAGGGGATTCAATATCTGAGGAGAATACGTGGAGTCAATACCCAAGATAGTCTAGATCAAGTTGAAATCAATTTTCCTTAAAGAATTGTTAAGTGAGGATTTGTTGAGCCTTGTGGCAACTATAGACCATTAGAGTCCATTGTCAGGCTATTGAGGTTATTGCACTGTGGAAATAGCAAGGCTAAGCTGCAAATTAAGTAAAGTCTCCCTTGTAATCTTCATAATCTATGGTTGTATATATGATTTCAATTTGATTTAATCATTAATTGCCACTTTTGAACTTAAGATTAAATGTTAGGATGATAATTTATGTTTTTACTTATGAGTGATAGTCATAAGTGGGATTTGATTGGATTTGATTTTAATTATTTTATGTCTTGATGATCTTTTGACTTTGAACCATTTCCTCCATGGATATGACTTGTGGGTCAATCACAAATGAGGTGACCATTTATGCAACAAAGATAATTATTAAAGTAATCTAGCATCAAATTTTTCCTGGCTTGTTAGGCAGAAATGATGAAAGACAAAGTGCCTACTAAGGAGATAGAAGAGGAGCAGCCAACACCACCACCCACTCATGAACAAACAATGTTAGAGGCTCGCGTTGCCATTGAGTGCATGTGCAAGCTCTATGAGCAACTCCTACAACAGCAATAGATAGGACTGAGTGGTGTTAAACCCTCTATTTACAGAGTAGCATTGAGTCATCTCAATGAGGTAGCACAATCCGTCAGTAGGATGGAGGATTCAACATCAATGTTTTCTACTCAAAGAATGTAGATGTCTGCAAGATTGAATCTTAGTGCTCAAGAGTAACAGTATCTCTCTCTATTAATATTAGTATTTCCCAGAAATCTCTAGGAATACCACTACCTTTTTACTATGATTGGAGGAGGGTAAGGAGGCAACTGTTCTAGTGATGCAGCACCAAGGGCACGAAACAATAGTAGAGGCGTAGCTGATAGAGTGGTTGATGTACTCAACATCTATATGACATCTATATTAGATGTTGCTACACTTAGAGATCTGCAGGTGTTTGTAGGAGTTGGAAGTGAGAAATTTAGTGCAACCCAGCAAGAGAAATTGCCAAACCAACTAGTTGGAATCAGGCAACTAATTCCATTTATCTTTAATATCCTAGAAACCATTTCAACAAACCAATTAGAGTTACTTGAGGTTAAGGGAAAGGTTTTCATTGCCAATGCCCAACCTCAAACAACTTGAGCTAAGATTCAACACTTGGTTGCGAAAGTTGGAGAACTTAGAGCCCACCTTGTTGATCCCACCATACTCAGCCAAGTAGTCTCAAGAGATGAAGCTTTCTAACAACTTCATGAAAAACTCCAAGAGGCTGAGTACTCAAAGGAGTTGGCAATCTTCAATCAATCCTTAGAAGATGCCACTACCTACAACATTCAAAAGAACTTGTTGGAGGTTCACTAAGAGAACATCAAGATGACCTAGGAGAACCATCACCTATGAAATGTCAAGATGCAGAAAGAATAGATGGTTGAATTCATCCAACAGTAGCAGGAGTAGCTTACTAGGATGAACATTAAATTAAGGAGGTTGGCTACAAAGAATTAAGATCTCTTGATGAAGGAGGTGCATGCCGTTCACTGGAAGTCTACCATTGAAATCATTACCTGGGGAAACACCATCAAATTCAGGTTCCCAGGTCTCAATTACAGATTTTCCTAAGTGTTAACTTGCCAAATTTTTTCAAGTGTTGAGACTACACTTTCCACTGTTGGGACTACGCTCCAAAGCATAGTCAGCGTAGTTGGCATGGATAGCCTATATTTGCAAGTTTTTTTAAGTGTCAATGGTGGCTGCAAAATTTTCTAGGTGTCCTGACTATGCTCTTCTTGCTGGGACTACACTTTAAAGCATAGTTAGCATAGTCAACACCGAAATGACCAATTTTTGCACATTTGCCTAAGTGTCAAGCTAGAGGCGATTAGGTTGGCTTGGGATGGAAGAAACAGTTAGGGAAATTTCTAACTTCTGGCACTACACTCCCTACTATGCTCTAGAGCATAGTTAGCATAGTCTGCATGAAGACACTAGTTTTTGCCAGATTTTTCTAAGTGTCAAAGTTATGTTTTCCCTATCAGGAATACACTCCAAAGCGTAGTTAGTGTAGTGTGCACTAGACCTCAATTTTTGACAAAGTTTGTCTAATTGTTGGACTACGCTCTAGAGCGTAGTCAGTGTAGTCTGTCAAAACTACCTTCAAAAGCCTCTAAAACTCAACACCAACTTGCATCTCAGCTCTAACATTCCTTTGGCAAGCAATATTAGCAATTTACATTCCATTTGCATCCCCTATTTGCCCCCAAATTGTACCTACACTCGACACCACTTAAGAGAGTGAACAGCGTAGTTCTGGAGCATAGTCTCTAAAACTACACTGTTTTACATTTTTTTTAGGTACATTGCAATCTATTTGGCACTTGCACATGCATTCTTGATAGCGTAGTCACAATTTGGCAATCTCACAGGGTCCATTAGAGCACACCAACAGAACACCATTCACTTTAGTGGGAATGTAGTTAGGGCTAGTGTAGTCCTAACTACCCTTTTTCCACATGGTGCTTGATTCGCAACTTACGCTAACCCTAGCCCTATAAATACCCTAGTGCTTCATGTGTTAGGGGTTGAAATTTTGAAGTAATCACTTGGCATTCTAGCATTTGACAAACTCAGAGTGCATTTGGCATTCTTGGGTAGACACCGTAGCATCGTTGGACACCACCTAGCACACTGCCAACCACAGCAACTTGTAGGACATCGCAACAGCTAACTTGGTAGGCTTAAACTTCACAGCGGATGTTAGTTTTGTAGCCCAAACACCTTGAGACTGTGACTATGATGCCTACTAGACTTATTTGTACATCGCATACCTCCTAAATGTTTCTTTGTAGTTAACTACACTCCCCCTTATTTGGGGTGGTGTCGCTTTCTCTCTCACTCACATCTTGCACATTTTTAGCATTTTCTCTTACAATTTAGTATTCTACTTACATTTTTCATTATTTTCACACATATTCGTGCATTTGCATCCTCATTTTACACCACGAACCTTGACTACGCTCACCCTTGTGGGCACCGTGGACATCGCAAACACTATGCAAACCCTTGACACTCATTTCGTTGTAAGACTTGTAAGTCCCAGTTTCATCAACAAGACCATTTTGGGCACCTTGCCTCCATTCCTAGTATGCCCTCATGCAGATGCAGGGTCAAGTCTATGCCACCATAAACCTCTTGGTGTACTGTTCTAGCCACCAACGTTTTTGGTCACTACAATTTTCTAACATTAGAAGGAGGGCCTTTTCCATTGCCTTCTTCAGTCCTTCCCTAGTTGTTGCCTTGCATGCTCTTTGCACCTCGTGTAGATTGGTCCCTGTCTTTGGTTCCTCTAGAACCTAGCTAGATAACACTAGAGTGTATACTTTATACTTAGCCAAATTCTAGGTGATCAATAGAGCGTAGCTGGCTTTAACATCTCTAACGTAGTGAGCATAGTTGGCTCTGAGTGTAGTTCCAGAGTTAGTCATTTTTCAACAACTTATACTTAGTCATTTTTCTATGCATTCTAGAGTTAGTCATTTCTACGTTTTTATACTTAGCCATTTTTCTTGCATTTTTTCACTTAGTTGTTTTTCTCCCTTTTGCATCAGCAACCTTTGCACTTCTCCCTTGCACCATAGACCCTAAGTAGCCTTCAACCTCTGCTTCAAGCGAGGTTGTTGTTTAGCCTATTTAATGGGAGATCTTGATTAACCTTCCTAGGGCTGGGGGGTTCTACTTAGCATAGAAGCAATATTTTAGGCAGTGTAACTTGCCTTCTAAGGTCATGGTGCTCAACAACGAGTAATAAAACTTCATTTGCATAAAAATATAGGTGGGTCTATACTTGGACTACCACAAAACGGACACCAAACGTAGTTATGAGCTCCTTCACCACAATGGGAGGGAATGGTTCCCTTCCAATATGGATTTTATCTTACTCATAGAAGACTGCCAGTGGATGTTGAAAAACCTCATTCGCAACATGGGCTATGAGGTAGGGACTAATTATGAGGAGCCCCTGTAGGAGGAGCTAGATGAGTTAGAGGCTCAATCCGATCATGATGACTCGTTCCATGCCTCATTCTAGTAGGCAATACTTGCTTTTGTTCCTCTACTATCTCGCAACTTGACGTCACTGCCTAGGTCAACCCTTGTGATGGCAACTCACCAAATGTAGCAAACACACCAAGATGTTGCTATGCCTTTTAGCTTTCCCTTTAGCATGCCCTTCATCATCCCTTCATAGCTTGTGCTACCTTCATAGCTTGTCTAGCCTATTTAGGTCATTTAGCCTACTGTAGTAGCAATCGTTGTGCCCACACAACCCTATGTGCATGCCATGCACATTTCTCCCCTATCGTATGCAACTCAGAATTGTTCGTTTTACCTGTTATGTTGACAACCTTTACAACAGCTCAAACCACAAACCCGTGGTGGGGTCTAGGTGTTGTGTCCATGGCACAACCCACGCAATAGGCATCGCATCTGGTCACACAACCTAGAGTTAGGTCATGTGTCATCCAATAATTATAGAGGGTAGCTTAACCCACATAGCTTGCTACAACCACATCAGGTTTGGATCAAGCATTTTAGCTGATCCAAAGCCTCACCAAAGAGGTTAAGAAGCTTAAGGTCACCTCCTCTGAAATCGTCCATGTTATGGACTTTTACTAGGATGATCCAATCAGTCCTAATGTTTCACCATTGGCACTACCTACTCGAGTCCCACTACCCCAATTCACCAAATACAATGGTGAAGGGGGCCCTAATGTCCATCTAGTGACCTTCTAGTCAAAATTCCTTCTACTAAAGGTGTGGTCAAACGCCATCATCCATGTATTCGCCATGTCCTTAACAGGTAAGGCACTAGATTAGTATTGTGCACTTCCCATGGCCTCCATCACTTCTTTGGAGGAGTTGCTACCCAATTCATTAATCACTTCAAATACAACTTGAAGCCTAAGGCAACCCTAGATTAGTTGATGTAAGTGAAGTAGGGCCACTTAGAGTCTGTGCAAAAATTTATTCAACATTGGAGCACATCACATAATGAAATCCATGAGCCCATCATGGAAATACACTTGCTAGCCATTTTCAAAGATGTAGTGAACAACTTCATCAAGTCAAAGCTATATTACCTTGCCCCACAATCCTTAAGCCAAGCATTTACTTAAACCAAGAGCATTTAATATGCAATGAAGGCTAGCAAAGATCTAGCCTACATGGCCTAAAAAAACCTACACACGAAGAAAGAAAAAGACAAGGACAAGGGTAAATAGGTGACTACAACTATTGCAACAGTGGCCAATGAGGCCAAGCCAGCCAATGCCAAACCAATGACAAAGCCACCCAAGGCTTCGACCAACAACAACAAGGCAGCCAGCTCTAGCACAATGAAAAATAACCAACTTGCTTCATCAGTGGCCGTGACACTAGCTACCACAAGGCCTAACTTTGAGTGCAAGAATCGCTCAAAGTACACACCATTTCTTATCAAGCAATTGAAGCTCTTGGACCAAATATTTCATGTTGGATGCATCCAGTATAAGAAAATGTCCAAGGATGCTTGTGAGTAGCATGATTGATATTGCGAGCTCCTTAAGAATCCTTTGGCTGCATTGCTGAACAAGCCTTTGGTCCCTAAGCATTTTGGGTTGGAATAGTTTTGTCAATATCACCAATTACAAGGTCATGATACAGACTTTTGCATGGCATTGCAAGATAATATACAACACATGATCGACAAGGGTGAGTTGGTCCTTGATGCAACCAACCCAATGCATTCCCAAAACTAGTTAATGGGGGTTTACAAGGAATGATTTAGAACTGGCATGGGAACCATTCATGGTTCGTGCACCGTCTGGTGATGTTAGGGCCTTCTTGTCCTCAACCAATTCGATGATCCCTTTCATCATCAAAGCATCACCTCAGGTACCTATAACATCCTTTATGGTCAAGGTCTCGTAGCATGTTACAACAGCAATAGCCCAATCACCCTTTATCATAAGGGTGCCACAACATGTGGACCCCCACCTATTTGGAGTCTAGTGGTGGATGATGTGTTAGTCCCTATTCACCCAAGGCTCCATCCTATAACTAGTACCAACAAGCAATTAAGATGGCAACCTGGGAGGCCTAACGAGCACCTTGCCAATCAAATGCTTAGGCAACACCAAGAGCAAAGGGCACTAGGCCCACCAAAGCCTATCCCCTTGTCTTCCATCCGAATGGCCCAACCAACCAAAGAGGCCACCACAACAAGCAACCAACAACGGAGCATTGAGGCTCCAAAGCAAACAAGGTAAGTAAGGCACCAATCTCCTCCACAAGAGATTCATCTCTTGGGTTGTATGGAGGAGATGAAGGCCAACAACAAAGTAGCAGATAGTGTAAAGGACTTCCTTGATGCATTGGCCAAGGTTAAGTAGGCTTTGAAATTGAAAAATACAACATTAAGCCTATACAACCTGATAATAACCTCCTTTGCCCACTACGAAGCATTAGTTCGCATGTTGACCTCTATCCTTGTCGCAGGGGACATCCCAGTGGATGAGCAATCCATCCACATTGTGATGTTGCCTCCTCCCTTGTAAGAATATAGTTCAACACCCTTGGAATTTCATGATGAGGTGATCAAGGTGAACCTTGAAGAGGATCAAGTCATTATTACATCGATGTTTATCACTATTCGCATGAGGTAATGCAAAATCCATAGGGTGCATGTCGATGATGGGGTAGCAACCAATGTCATCCCATACACAATCATCAGCAAGCTTAGTCTCCCTGATCAAATTAAACCTACAAAGACAACATACCTGAAGTCCTTCAATGGGTCACGTGTTATCATAAGAAGAACTATCATGATAGCCTTCATGGCAGGGGAGTGATTCCCCACCACTGCTGAATTCATAGTGACTAAGGAGATGCTAAGCTTCAACCTTATCTTGGGTAGGCCTTGGTTAGCCAAACTATGGGTCATCTCCTCCCCTATCCATTAAGAAATTCACCTTCTGTATGAAGGGGGAGAGGTTATTATCTATGGTGACAATGCAGCCCCTCTGACCATTAGCAACATTGACACTAAACAAGGGTCAGAGGTGGAGTTCCCTGATGATGTGCCTCCCATGAAGGATGAACGTGAAATGTGTGAGGAAAACCAACCTAAGGAACCAATGGGAGTCCCTGACTCTCTTGAGGATGCTTTGTGGGCAGAATTGCCCTTCAACATAGTTAATGAAGGTCAAGGTAAGCACTGCATCATATCGTCCAGGCCCTACATGCCCCCTAACCCACATTGGATTAGGAAACAATTGTGCAACTAAGGCATCCCCTTGGTTTAATAGGCGCTAGATGCCTACCTACCTCACTTCTACGTACTTTACTTGTTTGCATTTCTGTTTACACTTTATGTTAGCTTGGTTGTTTACATTTTTGCATTATTTACCTTATTATGCATTTACATTCTTGCTCAGTTACTTTTTAGTAGCTAGTTTAAACATAAAAAATAACAAAATGATAAAAATTGCAAAATTCAAAAATTACAAAATCATATGATCTGCCAAGGCCTAAAACTAGCAATTTTTTTTCCCTTTAATGCATTGCCCAAAAAGGCCTTAAACTATCATATGGCCTACCAAGGCCTAAAATTGGCAATCTGTTTCCATTCAACGCATGGCCCAAAAAGGCCTTAAGCTATCATACAACTTGCCAAGGCCTAAAACTAACAATTTGTTTCCCTTCAATGCATGGCCCAGAAAGGCCTTAAATTATCATATGATCCACCATGGCCTAAACACTGGTAATCTTTTTTACACTACATGGTCCAGAATGACCTAAAACTACTAGCATGGCCCTAAACTGGCATCGCACGACCTGCCATGGCTTTAAACTAGTAAAACTTTTCCATTATTGCATGGTCCAAAAGGCCTTAAATTATCATATGACTTGCCATGGCCTAAAAGTAGCAATATTTTTTACACTACATGGCTCGAAGTGGTCTAAAACTACCAGCATGGCCTGCCATGGCCCTAAACTAGCATTACATAGCCCACCATGGCCTAAAACTAGCAAAAATTTTCCATTATTGCATGGCTTGAAATGGCCTCAAACTATCACTAGGGCCTGGAATGGCCTAAAACTATCAAAATGTTATCTACACACACAACCTAAAATGGCCTAAAACTAGCAATTTCCACAGCCCAATTGCATCAACTCATCACATCATTAAACATCAAACACATAGATATAAGAACCTACGTATCATACACTCCATGTAGTAAAATTCACTACATCTCATAAAGGATAATAGTCATGGCATGATCATTTGCATTATACAGAAAAATACACAAAAATTCAAAAATGCCCAATGGCAAAGTTACATTAGAATCTGCTTAACTAGTGGTGCTAGGTGGGGGTGGAGGCTCCTCTTCTTCTGCCATGTTGTTGGGGCTTGCAACATCACTTAGTGCCTATCAACAACAATAGTAATAAAATAGAAATCTGTAAGCAAGAGTGCCATATACAACCTAACAGAAAAAGCATAAAAACAACATAAAGAACCAACCTGAGAGGGTCCTACATCAACCATGTCTGGAGGTAGGTTATTAAGGCCCTCCTCCAAGTGTCAGAGGATCTTAGCCTCTAATACCTATGTCCAATCCTCTTAGCCAAAGTCAACACTTGCAAGGGTCTTATCTCCATCCATGATGGTACATGTGAGAAGTTGCATAGGAAAGGTGGTAGAAGAAGTCTCCCCTGAAGGCATGATAATCTCCTACTTTGGGAAACCACTAACCACTATGTGGTGAGTAAATATCTCACAGGCTTATCTCCTGCTAATTGCCTCAACAAACATCTCAAAGTAATGGTGGTCAATGAACTCTTCTTTGAGCTGCTAAAGATATGCATCTTGCTCATGCTTATAGTGGTGTTTGTGATTTTTCTGTGCATGCCCCCACTTGCACACCTTAGCACTAAAATTTTTCCAATCTTAACTTTTTCAGGCAAGCAGATCCATTTGTAGCCTCTACTCAATGATCTCCCAAGTAACCTTGTTCTTACCCTAGATGGCCGACTAGTACCTAGCATAGTTAATCTCTATAGTCTGCCAGGTACTATCTCCTTGAGCTCAAGCTGCCAAGAAGTCATATCGATATTGGAGGTCCTCAATCTTCTTATCTTGACTCACCACTTTGTCTTGAAGATTGTGCATGCATTTTCACAAGTGTTCGTTTGAGTGCTTGCAACTCCATAATGCTTTCACATAGGAAAGTGCACACTTTTTGGTTACCTTGTATGCATGGCAAAGCCCCTGCTCCACTTCAAAAAGGTACTCGGGGATAACATCCACCTTAGCCACTTGGTTTGGATCCTAGTGAAGCTTAGAACCTGTTGGTGTGATTAGCCATAGACTAAGCATAAAATCGATAAAGAAATGTAACTAAAATAACAATATGCATATCAAGCTTAGGATCTACTTGCTGTAGGTGGTCTACCATGTCTTCTACAATGCCTTTCATGAAGGAAAACTTGTTTGGTGTCTCTACCCATGGCTTCATGGGCTAGGTAGGCACAGGTAGTAGACCGCTAGCAGGCACATCTAAGGTTGCATAATAACAATGCATTTAGTAATGACTATTAGCAACAAACAACCAAAGATGCAAGAGCAAAAGAGCAACAATAGATAGTAATGTAGAGCACTCACCTAGGAAGCCCTTAAGTGTGAGTGCAGGGAAATCTCCCAACTACATGCCATCAAAGAGGCTAGAAAAATCACACTCATCAGGGTGGAATAGCCCCTCTGCCTCAAACTACTAGAAGGTTCCTACACTCTCATGCAGCTCCTCCCTAGGTGCTTCCTCCTCCTTAGCTTGAGGACAAGCTACCTTTGCTACTGTTTCCACCACTGCTTCAATAGCCCTCTCACCTAATTATAACATTTTAGCATTAACATAACTTAGCCAAAAAATACTAAAGATATAAATACAAAAATATATTTAAAAATACATCTATACATATATTAACTTGCAACATTTGTGAGCAGGCTTGGGATTTTGAGAAAGATCTTCTTGTTGCCCACTTGTCCAACTATAGGAGCAATCTCCTCCACTGAGCATGGTCTCTTGATCTTTTCCTTGGAAGGCCCCACCATTTCTGCAATGTAATGGTTGGCCCTACTCACATCCCCAACGATGATTAGGGGACACTGGCATATGCTGTCACAAGAATAGTGTGATCATCCTAGATGGCCTTTGGTCATCATTGAGTACGACTCTTCGATCTCCTCTAGAGGGTCCTACATGTGAGTGGTTATGAATAGGTGCTTGACCTAAGGCTTGGACAACTAATCACAATCTTGCACTACCCAACGCCTTCTATCTTGGACCATTAGAAGTTCCATGAATCTTCACAAATATGCTGTGAAGAATGCAAAGTTTATGTGAGACCTCACTTGGAGGTTGTAGCGTAACCTGGCAATCTTTGCATGTAGTCTGGTGATAATGTAGGAGGCCCAGTTGAACCTCATGCCCTCTTGTAGTACCTCCTTCATCATCCATGCCTACTCTATTCTAAGGATCTTTCCTTGGAAGTGCAACTTCAAGAAGGCACAAGAATGAAAGAGAGGGTAGAGCTCCCGAACCTCAAGCACATGCACATCCCTAATTAGGATGCCTTTGTGAGATCGAGTGGCTCCCAGTCACTCTTCAATCTCTTCTTTGAGGTTCGCCTCTTTGTTGACCTTGTCAATGACCAACGTAGCATTAGAGGGGAGGCCAAAAAGATCAGCAAAGAATGCCTCATTGAGGTCCAGGACTACCCTCACTTTGTGCATGCAAGTGACAAAGTCACATACATCACTACTAAAGGATTCTATGATGGTAACCATTTCAGCCACCGGAATGCTTGGGCTAAGGGCTAAGAAAAGGTCCATCAACCCAGTGCATATGAGCCAACCAGTCAATGCCTCTAAGCCCTGATGGCATAACTAATGTTGTGCCCCCTTCACATCACCATATTTCGTGATGAGGGTGGCCTTGTTATGACTTGTGGTGATCACCATCACCTCTCTTAAAGCAACTATAGTTGCAACATAGGTAAAAACAACGTTAAAATTAGGTAAGGGAAAATCAACAAGTGCATATGAGCAAGCATAAAAGCTAAACAATAAATTCTTACATGGAAAAAATGGTGTGCAAAATAGAGGTGGTGGTGCAATCAGCTCCTCAAAGTTGGGCCCACCACTAGCCCACCCCTCGTCAAGACAATCATAGGTCTTGCATCGCTCAAATGCCTTGGGGGTACCAAGTAGGATAATTCTTTAAATCTTCTTCCACCTGCTCAAGTATGGCCTCTCAAAAGTTTGGACTAGAGGAGAACACCTCTAAGGTGGTGCGAGTCAAGGCAAGGGCCTCTTTTTCGTCATGGAGCCCTTGATCATCAACCTTGAATCTGGCATTAGGCATGAGCACTTAGTAGTTAGCCAAACTTAGCATGGACCAATAGTAAGAAAACACAATGCAAAATCATAAGAACACTTACCCTCCAGTGTAGTATACTATTCCAAGTGGGTTCTAGAATAATGTATGCACATGCAAAGCAATAAATATGGTGTTGCTCCTATTATAACAAGAGAACTCTAGCATTCCCTAGATCCTAGATAAGAGACGAGTGCCCTTGGGGCCTCGCCTCAAACCACTTTCTTTGTCATCACCGGTCATGGGCTCATCGAACATAAATCTTAGTCCCAATTAGCCCCAAGTAGCAATGTCTCAATGATGATGCTTGTAGCCTTTGCTACTAAGTGTGACCACATAATCACACTGAAGTGTTGCAATAGGAATGCCAGGAACTTGGATGCCCTGGGTAGAAACCATACTGCTTGATGACCCACCCACATATCTGGTGTAGGCATGTTGGCCACAAGCTTGCTCATGTAGCAAAGAATGCCAACAAGCTCCACAATGACTAAGATGGGCTTTAGCAATACTCTACGCAATAGCAAGCTAATAAACATAGTGTTAGTATATAATAGATGCATTTTGGAAAAAATACATTAAATTACACTTAGTAAAAAATTAATTTGATATAGCATAAGTTAGAAAAATATCCTAAGGCCCCTTGGGCCTCACAGGTATAGGACATCAATACACACATTTGACGCAGTTGGGTACTCATTGGGGTACAATACTTCTTGCATAGCATTATCATTTCGTTTTGCATAATCGCATATTTAGGAATATAGGTTGCATTATCATTTTGTTCTGACATGATTGCATATTCAACATTAGCATTTTACATTTCACAATTTAACACTTTTGTAAGAAAAATTCAAAATTTTTCTAACTCCGAGCGACATAGTCTGAAAAACTACAAAAAAAATGTAACTCTAGGCTACCTCTAGGAGCATAGTCTTGAAATCCAAATTTTTTCTAACTCTAAAACCATCAACTATAGGCTAGTCATTGTAAAGCATAGTCCTAAACAAGAAAAAGAAATTTAACTACTGGCTATGCTCCCAGGGAGTGTAGTCACAAGATGTTAAAAGTTCAATTTTTTTTAAAAAAAATTAAACCAACTTGTTGCTCCTTGTGCACCGAGTGCCTGCCATAGCTGCGACCCTTGTAGCCACACCAATGACACTACCGCAGACCACGTCGCTTGCCCTCTCTAATGAAAGCAAAATGCAAGAAATGCACCCTTGGTACTACAATATCATCCTCATGACCCCTATAATTTCATAGTTGCGGTGCAAAATGTGACACCTCTATCCCCGTGGTCCCATGCCCCTTACACACCATAGCCCTTGCATTATTATGGGGTAAACCATTTGTTGCATGCCCTGCCTCATGGATGGCAACCTTAGGGCAATCGCTAAAACCCTCATCCTTGCTGCACTTCCATTTTGTCACTCCAAAAAATCAGAACAAGAAAAAATGGTAGTCTCCTACCACGTTCTTACCTTGCGGTGAGCCATCTTGGCCATTGCCAATGTCCTCATTTTGGCCATTGACACTTGAAAAACTTCTCAAAAAAATTTAAAAAGAATTTGTAAGATCTCGTGTGCCCTACCCTACAGGTAGTAGCCCTAGGGCCACCACCAAAACCTCAATCCACTACCCCATGCACTAAAGAAATTTAAGAGCAAAAAATTCCGTTTTGTAGAAGAACCTATGCATACGATTAATCATCCCAGGATAACATCGTCGAACCCTCATCCCTTGTTTTGCCCCTTTCCCCACCATGCAAAAAAAATTTTCTTTTCAAGAATTTAAACAAAATTTTCTATTTTTAGCAAATCCTTCAGACCCACGGCATTCCCCCTTTACAACCATGGCCATAGTTAAACCCTCACACCTCGTATCACTTTTTGCTGACCCTCACACCCCATACACACACTTGCTCCCTGTCCATGGTGGTCGTAACGACTACGGTGGTGGTGGTCCTTGCCACAACAAGGCACCACCAAAGCCTAAAATCCAAGCCTGAAATGCCTAAGTGCAGTAAGGAAAAGGTAAAAAATGAAAAGGGGGTAGAATGTGGTTAGAGTACCTAGCGGTCAATGGTGCCCTTCGCTCCTCTATGCATGCTTGCAATAGGCGTCCTAGGACTCACTCTCCCTCATCCACATTAGTTAGACTAGGGTGCTGGTGTCCACTTTAGTACAACATTTTGGTAAGTACACTTTTCCATTTGTGCTACATTCCCAAAAGTTTACGTTTTCAACTTTGACAATGACAAATTTACCAAGGGTGAAATGTGCTTTTATACCCCTATGGACCACTTGATTTTTTACCTACATTGGGACTACACTCAATAGTGCAAAGTGTAGTTGGGTGGGAGCATAGTCACCAAAGTTAGAAAAATTTTCAAATTTTCTAGTTGTCTCTAGACTTAGAAAAATTTTGAATTTTTCTTGTCGCCTAGTGAGCACCCAAGCCAATTTCACTGTTTTGATGCACCAAGCTTTGCTCCAATGATGCATTTAACGCACATCATGGTCCACTAAGACTTTAAACTAACACATCAAGGTCTACTAAGACCTTAAACTGGCAACCCCATGACCAGCCGAGGCCTAAAACTGGTCCACACATCCCTTACCTTTAAAATCACATCTACGTACTTAGGCAAAATGCTTGTTACATTGTGTTCTTTAACTTTGCATGGTGCTCTCATTAAGACAAGTTCAACTTGACATTTTTTTTGGTTATTTTTGCAAGATTATTGCAAGATTCACAACATGTCTACATACGAGCATCTTCGCTCATTGTTAGTCCTCATCGAGCCCCATGGTGATCTCACGTGATGCATTGACCCATAATGCTTAGACCTTGAGCCCATAGCCTACGATGAATAGATAACATTTGTAGAGGCACCACTAGACTAGCTAGACCATCTAGTAAGGGCTCTAGACCTAGAGGCAAGTGACGTCACCAAGGATCCCCTTGTTGAAACCCCTCTAGCAACATCTAGTGGCAAGAAGAAAACATTGAAAATTAGTTCTTTGTTACATCCTTAACATGTCCAAAACATTGCAAAAGTGCTCAACAAAAACATCAAGGCATTTGCATGGTCTTAGGAAGACATGCCAAGCCTAGATCCTCATGTAGTACAACACAACATAATCCTCAATCCCAGCATGAAACTAGTTAAGCAGAAAGCTCGCAAGGTTAAGCTTGAGGTGGCATTGGCAGTCCATGATAAAATCACCAAGCTCTACAAAGTTGGTTTCATCTAGGCCACTAACTACGCAAACTGGGTCTCCAACATCATGGTTGTACCTAAGAACAATGGAAGTATACGCATTTGTGTATACTTCTGGGATCTCAACAAGGTAATCATTAAAGACAATTTCTTGTTGCCTAATATTGATCAATTGGTCAACACTACGGCTAACCATGCCTTGTTGTCCTTCATGGATTGGTTTTCGGGTTACAACTAGATTCGAATCAACCTAGAGCACCAGCTCAATACTACCTTTATGACCCCTTGGGGTAACTTTTGCTACACAAGGATGCCCTTTAGGCTCAAGAATGTAGGAGCAACTTATCAAAGAGCCATGACGTCCATTTTCAGCAATTACCTATTAGGTCTACTCAATGATTACATTGATGATATAGTGGTTAAGTCCAAGGCATCACACAATGACATACATAACTTAGACCTTGTGCTCAAATGTTGTCTAAAATACAAACTTAGGCTAAATCCTAAGAAATGTGTCTTCAACATCAAGATGGACTGCATGCTAGGTTTTGTAGTATTCAAAGTAGGCATATGTGTAGACCTCGATAAAGTTAAGGCCATTATCCGCTTAGCACCACTAGCCAATCTTAAGGAGCTATGAGGGTTACAAGGTAGATTGCAATTCATACGATGGTTTATTGCATGATTGTTCAAGAAGCTACAACTAATGAAATAGTTAATCAAAAAGGGAGTCCACTTTGAGTGGATAGCTCAATGTCGGGAGGCATTTGACAACCTTAAATAGGACCTAGCTCAACTTCCAATGGTCTACCCTCCATAAAGAGATAAACCATTCTACATCTACCTTGCTACCTCAGACACGTCCATTACTTCTTTGCTTTGCCAAAAGTGAGATGATGGCACCAAGGTCCCAGTATACTACATAAAACATGCATTAGTTGCCTATGAAGCAAAGTATAATGATGTGAAAATGAACTGCCTCGCCTTGGTCTTTGCATGTAAGAAGTGGAGGCATTATCTTTTCTGCAACCAAGTTAACATCATCTACAAAAGCAATGTAATCCAAGCCATTACAACAAATATCTACGAGAGCAGTCGCATTGCACGTTGGAAAGCAATAATAGTGGAGTTTAACCTACATTACATTGTGCAAGCATCAACCAAAGGTCAAGTAATAGCTGCACAACTTACGGCTTCCCCACTGCCCAAAAGGATGCAGTGTGAAAACGATTGCGATAGTATGTCATCATGGGTGATACATTGTCTTGCAGATTTTACGATGACATATCATTGATGTGCGTTAGTGACAATGAAGCATAGATGATCATTGACCAAGTCCACAAGGGACTATGAGGAGGCCACATAGCATCCAAGGTAATGGCGGCAAAGATCAAATGCTTAGGATACTATTGGCCATGCATGGAGTGCAATTGAATCTCCAAGGTTAAGATGTGCGACACATGTTAATGACATGGTAACTTAATGCACATGCCACCCACTAAACTACATACAACATAGATCATGTGGCCATCTTGACGTTGGGGGTTGGACATTATAGGGCCTATAACACCTATGTCCTTCGCAGGGCATAGCATAATATTAATCACCACTAAGTATTTTACAAAGTGGGTTGAAGCCATTTTCCTTAGGAAAACTACATCATAGCATATCTGCAAATTCATACTTGACAACATAGTGTCCCATTTTGGTTTACCCATGACCATAGTCATAGACAATGGGCCACAATATAGCAGTGCTAAGACTAAAGCCTTTTGCGAGTGCTTCAAAATCAAACATTCCTTTTTGTCGCCCTACTACTTGCAAGTGAATGACCAAGTGGAGGCTACAAATAAGGCATTGTCTATCTTTTAAAGAATATGCTTTGCAATAGCAAACGATGATGGCATGAGCAGTTGACCTATGCGCTTTGGGCCTACCACACAACACAAAGAATTTCAATTGGTAAGACGCCACATAGCTTGATTTATGGGTCTGAAGCAATCTTGCCTCTTGAATTGTAGGTCCCATAATTCCATGTAATCCTCTTAAGCCTCATTGATGAGGCTCAAAATGACAATTTGAGAATCATGGACCTCGACTCCGTAGAGGAGGAGTGCATGCAAACACTTGATCACATTGAGTGGTACCAGCAAACGCAATGGCTCAACATCAACACCCAATCAAGAAAGGGGACTTAGTCCTCAAGGCCATTTTCGAACCCCCGAACAAATTCTCAGCCAACTAGGAAGGGCCTTTCTTGCTTATCAAGGTCTATGACAATAGAGCATTCAGGCTTGCTAACCACAACAATAACGAATTTTTTAGTTTGGTGAACCACTTGTACCTGAAGTAGTACTACGCATAGCGCACAACGCCTCATCAATGAATAAGCAAGGTATTAGTCCACTATGACTATAAACTAGAAAAGATCAGTCTGCTATGACTATAAACTAGCATAACATGTTTGATACAACATTACACTGGCACCCACATCCACAATCTGCTATGACTATAAATTGGCACAAAATAGCCTGCTATGATTATAAACTAGCACAAACCATATGCTATGATGCTAAACTAGCATAGCTCATCCCTGGGTCATGATGCTAAACTAGCACAACCTCCACCATTTTCTAGAACATTAAATTGGCACTCAATAGTCTGCTAGGATTATAAATTAGCACATCATGGTCTACCAAGACCTTAAACTAGGTTTGTAGGTCGACACACATAGTTCTATGGATAAGTAAGTGATAATACTTCCAACTCCATGTCATCTGCCCACATCTTGTGAGCGGGATGGGGGGCATTGTAGTTCCAGAATGGATTTCCTATATTAAAAGAGGCCTCTAGAACATTTGTAGTGTCAATGCCCTTGGGCATTTTTCCAACCTTTTGGAGCTCCTACCATGCTTGCCAGCACTACCTACCCTAGGTTACATTGACAACATTATTGGCCTTGGCTATTTCATTATTTCTTAGAGCTCTTATTGTCAACATAACCCTTTGAAGAAGTGGTAGCATTAGGGCCCCCATCATCTCATTGACTTTGTCTAGCTCTTGCCATTTTTTAGGCACTTGCCACTAGTGTGGCTATTGGAGCTTTTGCAACCTTCTTGCTTTGGCATCTACATTGGTTTTCCTGCAATAGCTTCTTAAGCTCTTGTAACTAGTTCAGCTATTGCAACATTTGCAGCACACTCGCATCTAGCAATTTACTCTCATCTCATGTTGTGTGGTTGTTTTCTTATTTTCTCTGCATTGTGTTTATATGGTGAAGCCTTGGAGGTGGTCATGCAGAGATGCATATCATTGCAACGGAAAGTCACCACATTACTTTGATGTGCATGATTAGACTAGTCAAGCCACTCAAGAGTGCATGTCCCTATAACCCTACTATCACTTACTTGCATTCACCCATTTTACCTTATCTTTTGCTACCTTCCCCTGCATCATCAAGCTTGTAACCCTTTTGATGCACATGGTACCCTCTTTAAGTTAACTGCAAAACCCATAATGAATGTAATGCAACTCATCCCATGGGGAGCCTTTGTGGGCTAGTCAAAGCATAAGCAGATGTAATGCAACTCATCCCAGGGAGGAAACACTTATCCTACAGATGCAACATGGTTACCTCAAACCAAAGTCCATTAGGTGGAATGTAGTTCATGTGATGGGAATCATCCCATAACTAGCATTTTGCAATATGCAAGACCCAAAGTAGATTTTCCTCATAGTCAAAGAGCAAAAAACACAAAAAAAAAAGCAATAGAATGGGGTAAAACATGTCCCCAAGCAAAGTTAGTAGAGCTTCAATTTTGTAACTAGTCTAACCCTGAATCCACATCGACCTTCTCATAAGCACTCTGATGAGAGGTTAGAATTTTAGGGGCAAGCCATTCTAGTGCCATGGACACTAACTCTCTCATAAGCATTCCAATTAGAGGTCTTGTTTTGGCGACAAGCCATCCTTGGTGCTGCATCTTACAACATTGTACTATTTGCATTTCATTCACTTTTTATTCCCTAATGGATTCCCTCCATCCTTTATCTCCAAGCATACCATTACCCTTAGCACTCTTGAGCATGGTGAAGCAACATTCGATCGAGTATTGACAAGCGATGTTGATGCTGAGCCTACTATGGTGTTTTGTGTTCTTTGTTGATGTCTCTCAGGCCACTCCTCCAAACATCAATAAAGAGAAACCAATGAAACACCACCAAATTCAAGCTCCTGAGTCTCGATTGCAAATTTTCCTAAGTGTCAAAACTTGGCAAATTTTTCTAAATGTTGAGACTACGCTTCCCACTATTAAGACTACACTCTAGAGCGTAGTCAACATAGTTGGCATAGACAACCCAAATTTGCAAATTTTTCTAAGTGTTAATAATGGTTGCAAAATTTTCTAAGAGTTTAGACTACGCTCTCCCTACCGGGACTATGATCTAGATCGTAGTTAGCATGGAAATGATCAGTTTTGCACATTTGCCTAAGTGTCAAGCTAGAGGTGGTCAGGTTAGCTTGGGATGGAAGAAAGAGTTTGGAAAATTTCTAACTTCTGGCACTATGCTTCGTACTACACTTCAAAGAATAGTTAGTGTAGTCTACATGAAGACACTAGTTTTTGCCAAATTTTTCCAAGTGTCAAAGTTACACTTTCCCTAGTAGCACTACGCTCCAAAGCATAGTTAGTGTAGTTTGCACTAGACCTCACTTTTTGGCAAAATTTGTCTAATCGTTGGACTATGCTCTAGAGCATAGTTAGTGTAGTCTATCGGAACAACCTTTAGAAGGCTCTAGAACTCAACACTAGCTTGCATCTTAGCTCTAACATTCCTTTGGCAAGCAAGATCAGCAATTTGCATTCCATTTACACCCCACATTTTCCCCCAAATTGTACCTACACTTGACACCACTCGAGAGATTGGACAGTGTAGTCCTAGAGCGTAGTCTCCAAAACTGCACTATTTTACATTGTTTTTAGGTACATTGTGATCTGTTTGGCACTTGCACATGTAGTTTTAGCAACATAGTCACAATTTGGTAGTTTCATAGGGTCCATTGGAGCACACCAGCAGAACAACATTCACTTTAGTGGGAGCGTAGTTGGGGCTAGCGTAGTCCCAACTACCCCTCTGCCACATGGTGCCCAATCCATGAATCACACTAATCTTAGCCCTATAAATACCCTAGTTCTTCACATTTTACCGATTGACATTTTAAAGCAATCACTTGACATTCTAGCATTTAGCAAACTCAGAGCACATTTGGCATTCCTGGGCAAACACCATTGCACATCACCACAGCACTGTTGCACATCGCCCAACACACTGCCGACCACTGCAACTCGGAGGACACTATGGCAGCCAGCTTAGTAGGCTCAAACTTCATGGAAAACATCAATTTTGCAGCCTAGACACCTTGAGATTGTGACTACACTACTTATTATGCCTATTTGTAAACTACATACCTCCTAAACTTTTCTTTGCAATTAACTATGCTCCTCCTTGTTTGGGGTGGTGCTACTTTCTCTCTCACTTGCATCTTGCACATTTTTAGCATTTTCTCTTGCATTTTAGTATTCTACCCATATTTTTCACTATTTTTGCACATATTTGTGTGTTTGCATCCTTGTTTTACACTGTGAACCTTGACTACGCTCACCCCCATGGGCATCGCGAACATTGCAAACACTATGCAAACCCTTGACACTCATTTTATCATAACACCTGTAAGTCCCAGTTTGATTGACAAGACCATTCTAGGCATCCTATCTCTATTCCCAATAGGCTCTCATGTGGGTGCAAGGTCAAGGCTATGTGACCATGGACCTCTCGATGTACCATTCCAGCCACTGACATTTTTGATCGATACACCTGGGAAAATAAGATATCTTCACATTCGAAAAAGTCGAAAATCATTATAGGGACCATGTTAGCTTACAAAAGGAAATCAACCAAAAACACATCCAACTAGTGAAGGAAAAGGTGAATGAGGCCCTAGCAGCTCTAGCAAGAAGGTGATGTTTGGTAGCCCATCTTTAATGGACTGAATGAATACAACAAAGCTAAAATCTACCTCAAGGAGCTACAAATTAAGGAGATGACAAAGTACATGGAGCTTGCCAACCTCCATTACTCAAACCTGGCATTGCTGACCATTGGAAGGCTGAGATCAGAGTTGGAGAAGTAAGTGGCCAGCTCATACCTTTTGTATGACGTAGAGTTCAAGCACCATAAAGAGATCAAGCAAAAGCTTGAGACAACAAATGTGACACTTGAGGTTCTCAAGGCAAAGTTCACTAATTAAAGATCAATACTATAAAACCTATCCAAAAGAATGAATGATTATTCGAAGCTATGGAATGCACTTAGGGCGTTCGACATCGAATGCCCATAGTTCACTACTTGGTTTATTAATGTTAAGGAGTTATTCTTAGAAATGCCCTATCCCTAGGATGTTCCCATACTAGCCCACATTGGTGATGCTGTGTGGACAATGTATGATCCTAGGAGTAAGGATGAAAAGATGAGAGCATTGCAGATTTTTTTCATGTTTCACTAGAAGTTTTGGCTATAGCTGGGTAGCCATAACTACCACTTTAACAACTGCATGCACCTGAAGCAGGAGAAGGTCCTTTGGCACCTTAGGAACCTCCACCACCTTGGATCATCTAATTTTCTTCCTTGTCTTCAAGTTGTTAGAGGAGTTGTGCTATCAATTTTTGTCATGGTGTTTAATTTTCTTGTCATGAACACCAAAATTTTGTAATGATTGTAAATCCATACAGTTGGGTACTTAGTGTTTGTTTTTGTCAATTTTGTATCTATAGTTAGTCAATAATCCCATAACTTCGCAAAAATTCATAAAGAACTTGTTTTTCCTTTTGTTCAGTCAAGGATGAATTTGCATTTAGTCATGGGGGTATGATGAAGTATCTTTCTTAGGTTGCATCGATGTGATCCTGTCGATGCTACCAATGTATGGTCTAATGTGTTAACGTGATCCCGTCGACACAGTGTTTTGTCTTTGCCTATAAATACATGTTCACCAGATGCATTTATGGGATCCCATGGTTAATATCCTAGTGAAGATCTTGCATTTTGTTCATTTGACAATTAGAATATTTTCTAAGTGCTCATAGTAGGAGTGAGAAGTGTACAGATCTTTATTAAAACATTGATGTACCTGAGCACCTCAGTGTGACTGACAATAAATGCAAGCTTTCTTCACAAACCTTGTAGCATTTGGAATTAGCTTAATGTTTACTTAATGCATTTATTATATGAGTAATTTACTTTAATGCATCGAATGAATTAAATAAATGATGATTAATTAATATACATAAGTACAACCATTTTAAGCATATGTTAATGTTTAGTAATGCCAATAGCGCTTAACACTTGGTGACCTAGTAACATTGCAACATGGTTCAGGATGTGTATGGTAAATGGGAACGAATGCTTATGTTAGGATTAGTTAAGATATTAGTTAGTTACTAGATTAATTCAACATTTAATTACTTTATTTTCTGGCACTTAGGTGATTTAAGAAATAAATATAAAACTATACAAATCATATGCCTTAGTTACACTTAACCATACACTTGCACTTCACAAGTGAAACTGAGAAGACAACGATCATGTCTATTAAATTCACTTCTTAGACCCAATGTACTTAGAGAGCTAAAGTCTATGGAATTATGGATTGCTTAGTGTACGCTAGTGATTCATTGCTTGTCATCACCTTTATTTGAAATTTGACCTACCAAAAGCAAAGAGTTGACTAGTTGAGGAACATGGTAAACTTTAGTAATAGTTAATACCTTATTATTGATAACTCTTACCATGCAATTTCCTATACCTTCTATGAAATTTACTATCACCAACTTTGATGTTGTTAATCCTTTATAGTTTATTGTTCAAAAGACATTCATTGTAGGTAATCATTTGATTAAAGAACCCACTATCAATAATCCAAGTATCTTAATTGAATACACTAATAGCTTTCAAATAAGAATTATTACCTTAATGAAGTTTTCTTTCAACATTGGTACCTTTCTTTCTATTTGCATTTTCTTCTTTCTTAATTGAATTAAAGTAAATGATGACTCTTGGTGATGTGGAGCCTACTGCAATAGATCCCAAAAGGATCCATTCTACAAGCTTTCCAAAAACATTAAGCTTAGAAAATAAGGATAACATAATGAAATGAAGAAAATCTTTCCTTTTATAAAAGAACTCTTAAAATATAGATAAATACATCAAGATTAAAGCTAAGCTCAATTTGCACCTCTTCTAAGAATCTTAGAGACCACACATATCTTCTTTCAATTCTTAATTACTCACAATCAAGCCCAAGCTCAAGACAAGACACTTATAAGTAATTCTCTCAGCCTCTCTCAAGTACTCTTCCTTGCGTTTCACTTAAATGAACACAATGTATTAGTACAAGCTCTTTCTTAGTTGCACTTAAACCCTCTTTCCCAAACTCATGCCTTGGACACTTCTCCCCTAATACCCAAAATTCAAATTCATATCCATTAGAATCCAATAAAAACTACATCTTTAGAGTTGAAATGCATCTTTCCTGAGAGTGGGATCATGCACAGGAAGACATCTTTGGCCTAGAAAATATGTCTTTTGTAAGGCTAGAGCCTACTTAGAAGACATCTTTGGACTATTGAAAGTTGTATTTCATGCCAAGGTTGAGAATGAAATGCTTATTTTGAGATCTAGAACAATCAAACACCTTCAAATAAGTTCCCATTGATCCTGAAACCCCTTGAACTCATTTAAATAGGCTCCAAACATGTCCAAACTTGCCAAAACATCTTGGAATCATCACCAAAATGACCAACATAAGAAAACACATACACAATAATGCATTAGGGATTACATAAGAATTGGGTGATATTCCCATCACTTGGACTTTTGAGATAAATTGGCTTGAAGTTGAAAATTTAAAATAAACTAAATCTAGAGTGTGAAATTTTGTGCAAATTGATGGAGATTACTTGTTGGAATCTTCTAATGAAGATCTAGAGATGTAAAAGATAGTAGATGAAAGTGGGATGATGAGTTATAGAGATAATGATATGCTCAAGTTGGAAACAATTACAAAAATGAACAAAATAGCATAGGAGATTAATGAGACTGAGTGAGTGAGTGGAGAATTGAGAGAAATTCATGTAATTTTTTATTACCTTGAAAATAGTCATCTACATGAATGCATAGCCACCAAATTTATAGAAAAATATTGGAGCCATACTTAGGGTTAGTGAAAAGTCATTTTCAAATTATAAAAATAAAAAAAAAAGATGAATTGGGTCCAAAAATAAGTACACCTACCCATCAATTAGTTTTAATTATATAAAATTCAACTTATCTTCTAGCTTGAATTAATGACAAAGAGCAAAATTATCTTTTTCTCCATTTGTTTTCCTTATTGGAAAAGCTTGGCATAACACACTATAACAATTTTTTTTCCATTTATGAATGTTTTACCATTTTTCTTTATTTGAGGAAAAAGTAGAAACTTCATTTGCTTTATCTTTAGAAATATGACCTTCTTGTTCCTAATGCTTGAAAGATGTTGATGAAGTAAGGGATGAGTATGAGTCCTTGCTAACATTAGTGTTATTCCTTCTCTTGCGAAAATACTTTCATCTACAAGGTGATGAATCTCTTGTCATAGGATGAATAGGATTTTTGTGATACTATCCAAAAATGTATGATGATGGAAAATAAAAATAGTACATTGTATTAAGGAACTAGACTTATTCCTATTGTGACTGATTTAAAATTCCTTGGTGTAATGGTACAAAGGACCATTATAGACATTGTTGAACTTGTACCTATTAAGATATTTTTGGTGGATATGTATAATATTGTCGGAGCATTGGTTAAGGTATATGGTTCATGGCCTATAGATTTTCATGGGAGGAAGAAGGATGACATGAAGAAAATTATTATGATGTAGGGGAAACACACCAAGATGCCAAGTTCTAAGAATTAGGCCCAGTCCGCTGTTGATGTTATTATGGCTAGAGAAGTAGCTCACAAGGATAAGACATCTAATCAAGGAAAGGCCTCTTACCATTTGTCTTGCCTCTATTAGTCTTTTCTAGTGATGTAATTACATTAATAGATACTTCAACAACTTTAGTTTTCAAATTCTTGAGACTTGGCATCATCTTTTGATTTAAAACATCCCAAACCTTGTTAATAATGTTGGCAAGGTCTATTAAAGCCTTCTTAGTTCTTAGGCTTTATTTCATAACTACTTCAACATCATTAAAAGATTGAATATTACATTCAACATCCCTCACATACTTATAACATTAGGAATTAGTGTTGACTTCCTCTACGTTATCATGCTTATGTTATTCACCTTCTAATCTGGCCATAGCATCCAACACAACTAAAATTTGGATTGTTGACCTCTAGTAGAGATTGCCTATAACATACATATTCACCCTTCGATCATAGCCCTTCTACTAGGTGCATCAACTTGTTGCATTTGCTAAACTCATGAGTTGGATACTAATTGAGCATGCAATGATACCATTCTATGGTCACATCCAATGATTTATTACTATCTTCCTTCCATCCTACTATCTTCTTTCTAAGCTTTGCAACTTGGGCATAAGATTAGAACTTGACATTAAAAGCTTCTAATATGTATGTCCAAGAGGAGATGAAATTGGGTGGAAAAGCTTGATATAATGTTATAGCATGATCAATGAGTGCATGTGGGAAAAAATGAAGTTTCAACCACTTACTATTCAATCCTTATAGCTCACAAGCTCCAATAAATGCTTGAACATGAAGTTGTAGATCACAATTCAACTACCTATTGAATGCATGAATTTCAACCATATCAACCTTTTTGATTTTGCACTCATTAATGCTTTTAGGTGGAATGCAAACCAATTCATAAATTTGACATTAGTAAGTCCATTGAAATAATGGCTCATTCAAGTCATCAATAGCTCCATCCAAATGAAGGTAAGATAAACACAGAATGACATCCTGCTTTTGATTTCCACAAGTATAGCTTAGGCCCCATGAACAAGGATGCATGGACCTTCTTCCCCTAGAATCATTCATGTTATAGTAATGAGAATTCCTAGAAGAAGGTTCAACCTACTTCTTAGCATGTATACGTTTATACTTTTGCTTTACAATCATATCATAAAGCTCTTGCTTCTCATGAACATACTATGATTGTTGGGGCAACATGGGTTCATAATTGTCAAATCCTTGATAACACCTTGATTGGATAAGACCTTGTCAAAGATGGCAAGTGGTAGCTTCCCTAGGCTTTTCATAAAATCATCCATGTGCATTACACCATTGTCTCAATTTATCTTGATGAAATTTTACCATAATCGAAGGTGATGCTTTTTCACCATGTTTTTGAAAGTAATTTGAACCAATAGAGGTTTCTTCTTTGATTTATTCTCATTATTCAATTTAGCCATGATTGCTTCAATCCTTTATTTCCTATAAAATTAACAACTAAAAAAGAAAAATTAAGAATATATAAGTAAATTAGCAATTCATAGACACCACCCCCTAGTAATGGTACCAATGATAGGAGCCCCCCTTGGTTGAGATCACAAGAGGTCTATTAATGATAACAAAAATGTGAATCACAAAGTTCACTTATGTAGATCATTGTGTTGAATACATGAATATATTATAATACATATGATACAAGTAAAGGAACCCATATTGCCACAAGAAGGAAATGATGATTTTATAATTCTATAAATATACATAATTAAACAATAATTAAAACTCATTGCAATCCTTGTGGGATAGGTACAACATTCATCCATGAAAAAGAAATAAAACACACCTTCGCATTACAATCCCTTATGGGACCAGCACAATGTAGAAATATAACACACATGCAAACCATACCATAATCCCTTATGGGACATGTGCAAGACCAACATACAAATACAATAAAATCTTCTTAGTCACATCCTCGATGGTCAAACACCATTCCAAATAGGTATGACCTCCTCAAACAATGTAGAATCATCATAGGCTTCACACAATCGTGCTAATCTATCTAGACAAATTAATTTCATTATAATTTCTAAATTTAGTGAATAAATTCATTAATGAGATATTATCATCAAGGTTTAATAAAATAAAATTTTAAAATCAATTTGAGCTTTATTCATTGTACAAACACTTACTTTGCATCAACCAAATAGTTTCAAGGTGCAAAAGCATAATATCATTCTAATAAAGTCTTGCTGCATAGTGAAGCAACAACTTAAAAATAGAAAGAAAAATAAATGATACACTTACCCAAGGAGGAGGAGAAGCTCTTATTCAAAAAAATACCAAGGAAAAATTATTAAAATGAATTCTTCTTTAAGCTCTTTCTTTTAAATATTTATAGTTTTCAAGTTTTTAATAAAAGTGGTGAGGAAATAAACTACATGAGGTAGCATCAATGATACATCAACCATCACCAAAACAAGCCTAAACTATAAGTTTGAGTGCACACAAATAATTTCATGCATCTAAGCTTACATAGAGGTACAAAATTGCCATTGGATGCCTTATCACTTATGTGGTCATGGATGTCATTAATGTAATAAATGGGTTCATATATGTGTGTGTGTGTATATATATATAGACAATAAATGCTACTACATGAATGTAGCATAGGCTACATCAATGTAGATGCACTGGCATAGTAGCTTTCAATATAGTTGACAAAAATAATTTTCATGACATTATCAAGAATATCAAGTATTGTGTCCACTATGTGCTCGATCTACAATAGTTTGTCCAATACATCCTTATGTTGTTTTGTGGTCATGTCTCTAGGGATTCTAATACTTATCCTTGCAAATACTTCAATGCCTTTCTTGGCACCAAAATTAGAAATAGGTGCCTTAGAAACATTGAGGGCTTTGTTGATGTGATCTACCAATACTCTTGTCATCACTTCTTGCTTTTGATGGTGCATAACAATAATTGTGGTCCCTTCACAAATCCACAACATCATCTAAAATGACGCAACACTTTTTGAAATTTGATGGGGCTAGTCATCCATAGACAATGTGATAGGGACTTCACCAGTATGTGGGTTCATTGTTGCAAGGGCATTGTCTGATTGGATGAACAACAAATTGGTCAAGTCTTGGCTTCCCCAACCAATGATGTGAGTGATCTCTTCCAAGTGGGTCATAGTAAGATGGTGCACATTGTAACTACCTACAAGTCCTTGTGTACTAGTGCCGACAACACTAGTTTGTGCAGTATTTTGGACCGAAACTTGTGGTTTTTCTTGCTAGAATGATGTTGGCCAATGTAGAAGTGATCATAGGTGTGTAAGTACTTGTTGTTGCTACCTTTGTTGAAATTGGCAAAGTTTCACTATCCACTAATCAAATACTGCCATAAATGCAATTGGTGGGCTATATTTACAAACAGAGACAGTTGAGAGACATCACATCTAGGAGATAACAACATGAGTTACGATGTCATGATCACAAAGTATCACTTGCAATGCAATCTTGTGGTCAATTGGCCTTGATGTTTTATTGTCCATGACACTATAAGGATATTCCACTACAAGGCTACTCTAATGCAAACACATTTGGAAGCAAAGGTAAACATAGAATGCACAACCTTAGTTGTGAAAAATTGATATTGTAATCACTCAAATTGAAACAAAAAGATTATATGTACCTTCCAACATGATAATTTGTAAACCTTTTGTAAAACATAATGGTGTGTTAGATTCACATAATTGTTGCAATTAACTTGCAGTTTTAAACAAAACATGAGACTTTTGTAGAAGATAAGCATATTAATCAAAGTCATAACTTGCAAATTACAAATAGTATGCTCTAAGCAACTAAACAATGTCAAATAAATGAGAACCATAACCCAATTAATTGGCTCAAACAATTTGTACCCAAATGATGCTGGGTTCAAATCCCAACACTAGCACCCCTTTGCCAAATGCTTGGAGGCATTGCTCAAGGCAATGGAGTATCCTCTATTGCATTGTTACTTTGTGAAGTGATTTAAGAAATAAAACCATGAATAAATTATACCTGAGCGAGGAAATTAGAGCGCTGCGGCGGGGCCAGACGATGCGCAAAGATAACATTGGCCAGCGGCCCCTTTTAAAAAACAAAGGAAAAACAAATTCAAGCAGTCATGTCCATGGATAAGGCCGGCGCAGCGGACCAGGCGGTATTGAGACGTGTCAGCTTATACTGTACGGTATTCAAAAATGTCGTCAGCTTGCTTTTATCCTCCAATCATTTCTGATTTTGGTGATTATACTAAGCAATGCGTTATCGGCTGCTCTGCTTTCGTATTGTCTGCTCTCCTCCGCCCCGGTGTACATATTTTTTCAGTGTTTTTAACGCCAAGTGGTAACATTCATTCTGCGTCCCCAATCAAAATCATATGCCCCAAGACGTGCAGTATCGTGAATTATTTTGGGGATAAGCCTTCGACTTGATTCTTCCAACTAGTTTAATTTATAAAAGGGCCCTTTATAATCGAGGCTTCCTATCCATCTGAAACATAGCACTCCTGGACTAGCAAAACGCATCAGCCATGTTCCATTCTTAAACAAACAGTGGCAGATGAGCACTGTAAAAACATGGACAATGAGTTCTATCCCTTCATTTATTAAAGATAAACATCTAAATTTCTACTTGAAATTGATGATGGTTTCGTTGCATTGTTTCGCATCTTAATTACTTGAAAATAAAGTTCCCACTCCTCCTAGCTGTACACATTGAATTTTTTAAAACAAAATAATGATAGATCTTACCAATATACGTTGCGTTTTAATTTAACGTAAACGGCCGGCTGTTACGATTAGAACAAGGTTTTAGCTCTCAGACTACAATCATTAAGAGATGGATTAAAACGTTTATTCACAGCAAACGCATGTTAACGTGTTAACAAATCAAGTAACGGTAAGGAGGTAACCAAACAGATATATGGATTTGCATGATATGATGCAGTAATTTGAGGGTTTTAGGCAGCAGGAGCAGGGGGAGAATTGGCGATGGGACAACGGCAATAGGGGCAATGAGAGTGGGCGAGCAGCCACGGCAGGAGGCACTGAGAATGGAAACTGTGATGGCACCGCAACTGGATCAGCATCTGCCCTTTGTGCAACTTGTCTAAGCACACGCAGCATTCCTCATCTGCTTGTTGCTTCTGTTTCTGCTTCTTCGTCCAACGGCACCAGTTCCATTTCCATTTCCATTTCCATTTCAACAAAGATGCTGCTTTTGCAGGCCTGTATATATGCCTCTGCAACGCATCAGTGGCGCACTTGCTCAGACCTTTGCAGGCCTCATCTCTGTTGGCCATGTTCATGCTGCTGCTGCTGGCCATTCCTATGCTCGTGGTCGTGAGGGCGTTTGGTGTGGATAGACACCTCCTCATTGCGCCTCCATGCCAATACTCGTGATCGTGATCATGATTGTGCTCCTGCTCCTGCTCCGCATCGCAGCTTTTGCTGCCTGTTTCGTTGGCCCCTCTTGTCCAGAAACTGCCACTGCGCCTGTTTTTTGTCCACGAGATCACATCCGCCAGCCATAAACGCAGCTGTCAATAACTCCATTGTTTTGACTGTGTTTTTTCACTGAAACTGAAATTACTTTTCCGTAATATAAGTAATTACTTGCTTCGTCGGGTTTCTGGCATACTATGAATGCGTTTACCCAACCCCTAAGCGACGCGCTCATGTTATGCTCCATCAATGAGCTTGGTTTATGTTTATGATAACCGGCACTGCTGCACAGTCAAATTTTAAGGTTTTCCCTGCCCTACTGCTTGTCGACTTAAATTTGTTAAATTCCATAGCAGAATGAAATTATGTTCTTAGAAATATTATATGTTCGCTGAATTTGAGGAAAAAACAACACAAGCATGTGGCTGTCAGTGATATATTTTACACAAGTTCATTTTTAAACGCAGTGGTAATAAAATATCAGTTTACTACGTAATAAAATATCGTTTCAGTTTCAGACAGTATACAGTAGGGTGCGTCAGAAACGGGACCATTTCAAACAGGTAGACCTTAACGTTAACCATTTTTTAATTTATAATTTTCTGCTTTCAGCCCGAGTAGTTAAGCCGCTTAGATATGGATTCCCAGGAGCACGACAAAGATACGCAACCAATCAGCCAAGGATGGATCGATATAAAGTGATGCGATGGATGTGTGACAGTGTCGGATGTGGACCGAATGACCGATTCGGACATCGCCTCGGCCGGCTTCATCTGTGCATGAGCTTCAACCGCCTCAAATACAGGGCGCCGTCTTCAAGCTCGGAATTACCACCATTGAGCATTGCTTGAATGTCGTCGATCGTCTCAGGAGACGTTGCTTTACATTAGCAAATGTTTAAACATTTTCGTGAGTGGAATGTGTATTGCAGATCCCCATCGTTGCATCAAATTCTCCGAACTTTAATTGGCTTTTGCAGCAGTTGCCTTTTTCATAGCACTACTGGTCCACAGATGTTAACGTCCACGATCCATAGAGCATGATCCATAAAGCGAACCAACGATTTGCGACGTACCTTAACCCACCTGGATGGAACTACAGGACCTATACCTAGCTCAACCCACGGAAATGGAAAAAGCCTAGTGCGCAGTTTTCGGGTCAGCCTGGGTTCCAAATTTCCATTGCAGGTACGATAAAGCAAGTAGTCGTGCAAAACTATTCACCCGGTGGTTCTGCCAAACTGTGAACGGTCGATGTCCAGACGGAAACGAGCGGTACGTACAACGTTAAATCCTTCAATCTTGGCCACTCTCTTTACGCCTAAAAAAAATTGCAAGCCCGAACGCGCAAATTACTAGATAATTTTTAAAGCCAAGCTAGAAGGCTAGAACCAAGTGCGAAGAATCGAACCGAATCGAACAAAGTCTCGCTCTAACAATTACATACGAACGAATGCCAATGAAAGGAAACGATACAAATCGAATTTAACAATAGAGAAATGAATTAATCTAAGAACGGGCGGTGGCTCACCTTGTGCAGATAGAGGCAGAGGCAGAGGAAGCTCTGAGCTTTTCATCAAGCCGTTGGCGAGCTTCGCGTGCAGCTGCATCAAGCCTTGCAAGAACCCCTTGTACATTATTCTGCTCTCCTCTGCTGTGCAGCACCGACCTTGGCTGCCGTTTTAAAACAGAATCCGCAGATAAGCAATCAGAATTCGAAATTATTTCTCCGAAGAATTTATTTAGCAGTAGTACTGCCAGCCAGTCCGAGATTAATTGAATAAAATAAATTCCGGTGCAATGGTGCATGTCATGTAAACATACAACATCATGTTCCATGTGTACTGACCGTGGGGAGAGACTTATGGGAGCAGTGCTGGAACTGGAAGCCATCCTGATAGAGGCAGAAGGACCTTCTGCGGCGCCTGTGATTGCTAGTGCCCAGGTTTTGGGAGTAATCCATGGATCCTCCCTGGTGAAACCTTCTTCTTCGCGCGCACTCCACGCCAGGCAGCATTCCAGCCATGTCTGCAATTTAAGATCAAACACCTGTCTCTCTCTCTCCACCTCTGTCTCGCCCGGACAAGATTCCAGAAAAATTTACCGAAATCCGAAGGCACTGATCCTCCGCGTGAAACCCGATGCCGAGGGAAATTCTGAAACAGCAGCAGCAACGGCAGAGGCTACGTTGCAGAAGGAGAAGGAAGAGGAAGAGGAGCAGAAAGAAAGAGCAGAGACAGACAGTGCTGTGCAGCAGCAATCTGATCGCACGAGGACATACAAGAGAAATATAGCAGTCCGTTGGGCGGGCAGGCGGTTCAATAATTGGGTGCGTGGAAAGTGATTGAACAGGCAGAACAGCAGCAACAGATGGAGGAGGAGGAGGAGGAGGAAGAGGGAATGTAGAGGGGCCGCATTACCCGGGGGTCAGGGATGCCACAAAGAGCAACAGTAATCATGAAACCAGGCTGCTGTATCACGTTTCATATATACCGAGGCTGATGATGATGTGCAGCTGCACATGATGAAGCTAGCCCAGGATTTGGGGCTGCTGCTGTACCATTGTATGACTCTGGCCTGTGGCAGTGCCAGTGACTGCAATGAGCTGTAAGGCGAGTCGTGGCATCATGGTATGGTATGGAATGGCTCAAGAATAAGCGCCACTGTGAAGTCAGTGATGAGGTTTTGTTTCTTTGTGCGAGCTGATGAGTGAAAGATTTGTCGATTGTGTGAATTGGAATCCCATAAACGTATTATAGACGGATGGAGCCTGGAGCCTGGAGCCCGGGCGCGTGGGATGGCCCATTACGACTACGCGGCTACACTCACGCCTTGCTTACCTTTGTCTTTTTGCTTTTGTGGCCGGGCAGGGCAGCCATACTCACTGCTGCACTGCGGGTCCGCCTCCCTCCTTGCTAAGATTACTAGTTACTGCACTATTATTGTATTATGAAATGCCACACCGCCTCGGTCTTTAAAAAACCATTCGCAGGCAGCGTGCTGCGCTGGAAACTGGAATTGACGCCCATTTGTCACACATCTAAGCAACATATGGAATATCAAATATTATTCCAGTCCAGATTCCACACTTATCGGCTCACTGTTGTGAAATTAAAATAATAAAAATTCAGCGTCTTGTCTTAACGTTACAGGTCCTTTCACGAAGAATTCTGTACATTGATAAATGCAATGAAAAGTTGTACTAGGAAAGTGGCCTTGGAGGGGTAGTTGCAAAAGGGGCCAACGGTGGGTAGTTTACAGGCAACAAGACTAGATAATAAAGGTGTTACATTCCTTCTAGATACATTATGTGAGTTGTGTGTTGTTTTGGTAGGTTATGGGAATGACTTAGTTTATTGTTATTGGGGGTAGAAGAGAGGACCAACATTCAGAGAGAGGCCTAGCCCCTTTAAGCAAGCTCGTGGACATGGAGGTGAGTACCCAACACCAGCTCATGGTCCTACTATTGGAGTTGCTTGTGGATTGATTGTTTGTTATAAATGTGGGTAGCCTAGCCATCTACAGAGGGATTACTAGAATTGTTTTGCATGTGGGTAGCCAGGACACCATGCTAGGGAGTGCCCAAAATAGGTAAGCAGTGGTGGAGGAGGCAAGGGTTGAGGACAAAACCTCTAGTTCAGGGTGGACATGTGATGAGCGACGAGGTACCCCTATGCTCAACCATACGAATACGAGCATTACGTGCGATTCGGTCGAACTCCAAGGACTAAGTGCTTATGCGCCTTCACAGAACAAGGATGGGTTAGGCGATTGTTGTCTTCCCAAGCTTACTTGTATGGCACGATTGTACGGTTAAGTAGACTTGAGGTATATGATTTTTATGCTTTTTATGTTCATGTCCTGGTGCTAAAAGGGAGAAGTAAAATAACTAAGTAACTAATTTAATTTAACTCATTCGCTAGGTTCTAACTAGTCCTAACACTAGCATCCGTTCCCATTGTCCATACACATCTTGAACCAGTGTAACACTACTGGGATTACCAAACGCTAATTGTTATTGAGTTACCAAGTGTTCCGCGTATGCTCAAAGTAGTCGTACTAAGTGTGCTTACTTGAAAATTAACAAACCAATAAAAACAACATCAATTAACTAACGAAAGCATTAAATAACTGTAAATAACATTAAATGCAATAAATACTGCGGGTTGTGGGTATGGCAAATACTGAGTTAGAGGTTTGTAATTGGTGACTACCCAAGGTGTAGGGGTGAGGTAAGTAATGAAATGGAAAAATTTGTGTCAAGGCCCCCACGACTAAGAGCGAACCTCCAGTAGCAATAAGATGGAAAATGAAAGAACAAGAATAGAGAAATAACAACGATGAGGCCAATAAAACAAAATTGTATGTCATGGATGGTTGAAATGGGAAATGGTTGATTGCAGGAAATGTTTAAGGGAAAGAACTGAAAAATTGCACTGTCAAGGAATGCCATTGGATCCTCCCCAAAGCAAGCTCATGCCCTTTATGCCCTGACAAACCCACAAACCAAAGAGTCCGTAGGCTCTAGGAATGACATATGGAACCCATGGTTATGAACTTACCCACAAGAGTTTATCAAAGAATAATAATGCAGTAACCAAGATATAGACTGATCATAAAACTGGTAATGAGGTGGAATATGTAAAGAAATTTGGAAGAGAAGAGAGAATGGAATGGAATCCCAAGATCAAGGTTGTGTAAAGTCCCTTGTGTATTATGTGGTTAAGGTGATTTAATAGAATTCATTCCAAATCCAGATCAAAACTAACCACATCTAGTGAACTCGCATCAACACACTTGACCAACCCATTCTCCTGAAGCAACGAGAATGCGTCCATAGAGCCACCACCATTCCAACAAGAGAAAAATAGAGAAGCAAGAAGCGAGAAAGGGCCTTGGTTAGAGGGAACCTTCAAGCATGGGTAACATGTCTTTCCAGTGTCATAACTAATGCTTGTAGCCCATGTTTCTTTATTATGTCTAAGGTGTGTGCTTTGAATTCTCACCAATTTTTTTTTTTGCGTAAGAACCACACCATGCAAAGACTTATTTAATTTGGTCAATTTCTTGATATTTGGTCAAGAGCAGAATGATAGAAGACTGTATGAAAAACATTCAAGTATCCAAGAGAATAGCCAGCACAAATGCGTTGAATCTCCTTGAGGTCACACCCTTTTCAATCCATTTGAACCTTTCCTTGGTTTGAAGAATATCAAGTCACCAATTTATTAATAGATTTTCTTAGAAAAAGGGATAGTACATTTCCAAAACAAGGAAGACCATAGAGTTGNCTATTAATAAATTGGTGACTTGATATTCTTCAAACCAAGGAAAGGTTCAAATGGATT